>CAUYON010123964.1:0-20697 GCA_963573935.1 Arctocebus calabarensis | reverse complement strand
GGACATAGGTGGAGACTGGACTTGGCACACTGGATAAGCAGGCAGCCACACCAGGAGAGATCCCAGGGATAACTGCTGTCCCTGGAAAGCTTCAGCTGGGCCGAGGTGTCGGGCTTGGACTGTCTTTTGAGTGGATTGAGGAGTTATTTGGGCTCCCGAACCTGCAGGGTCTGAGTGATCAGCAGAGGCCTCCAGCTCCCACCTTGTACAGCTGTATCACATTGTGATTAACATCTCATACCTCAGAAGATCACCTGTTGCCTGGTCAATACCTAGAAAGATATATATACTGCTTGGTTGTGGGGTTTTTGTTTTTGTTATTTTGTTTTTTGTTTTTGTAATTTTAACATTTTTTCACCATTCTAGTTTAAATATGATCTTCCATTTTTGCCTTCTTCAAAAAATAGAATTTTATTTTTGCTAATGTTTTTGTCCCTATTATTCCCCCCTGCCAATTCTATCTCATAAGGGTTTCTGTTTGTTTCTTTCAGTTTGATTTACAGTATTTTTGTCTTTCCTCTGTACCTGGTAGCAGTGGGGTACTGTGTCTGAGCTGGCTGGCTAAGAGTTGTTGACCTCAAGGGAATCACTCAACCCAACACCCCAGAGGTAGGGGGTCTCTAAGGTTGGGCCCTAGTACTCTACCACACACTTATATTTCTCCTGTTTCTCTCTTTCACTGCCTCTCTTCTTTTTGTTAATATTTTTTTACTCACCCCCTCTTCTTTCTTTCTTGTTCTCTTTCTTTATTTTTTTTCTTTCCTTTTTCCCTTTCTCTCTTCTTTAAATTCTTGTTCCCTTCTTGCTCTTTCATCTTTTCATCCTTCTGGTCTTGCACCAAAAAGATTCATTAAAATGTCTGGCCACTGCCACAGTAACTTAAAGAGCAAAAATAAGTGAAGGGAAAATTAGGGCAATGAAACAGATACAAGAAAGCACTCATGAGGAAGAATCAGCAGAAAAATTCTGGCAACATGAAATCGCAGGCCAGAGTAACCCCTTCTAGGGATCGGGTGATAGCTACTGTAGAAGATCCATCCTATAAGTTAGAAATGACAGAAGGGGAATTTAAGGTTCAGATAATGAAAACAATAAATGAAATTGCTGAGAAAGTGGAAAACAATCAAAAAGCAATGAAAGAAATTGCTTAGAAAGTGCATAATAACCAAAAGGAAATTCAAAAACAGAATCAAATAAGAGATGAATGATACGAAGAATATAAAAAGGATATAGCAGAGCTGAAGGAGCTGAGGCAGTCAATTAGGGAACTTAAGGATGCAATAGAAAGTATTAACAACTGATTAGACCATGCAGAAGAAAGACTAGCAGAGGTAGAGGATAAGGCTCTTCAGATAACTCAGATAGTTAAAGAAGCCAAAAAGAAGAGGGAGAAAGCAGAATATTCACTGACAGAATTATGGGACTTTATGAAGCATTCAAACATATGCATTATCGGTATTCCTGAAAGAGAAGAAGAATGTCCCAGAGGAATGGAAGCCATTCTAAGAATATTGTAAATGAAAATTTCCCAAATATCATCAAAGATTCTGACATACTCCTCTCACAGGGGTTTCAGTCCCCTGGTTATTTGAACACAAATAGAACCTCTCCAAGGCATATTGTGATGACTTTATCCAAAGTTAAGACAAAAGAAAAGATCTTGCAAGCTGCCAGGAGTAAGCACCAACCGACCTATAGGAGTAAACCGATTAGACCTATAGAAGTAGACCGATTAGTAAACACAGACTTCTCTAATGGAAATTTTCAAGCCAGAAGACAATGGTCATCTATCTTTAACATACTTAAACAGAACAATTTCCATCCCAGAATTTTATACCCCACCAAGCTGAGCTTTAAAATTGATGGCAAATTAAATCCTTTATTGATATGCAAACATTGAGGAAATTTGTCACAATAAGACCAGTTTTGCAGGAAATTTGTCACAATAATTTTTCTATTTTTAGTAGAAACAGAGTCTTGCTTTTGTGTAGGCTAGTCTTGAGCTCGTGAGCTCAGGGAATCCTTTTATTTTGGCCTCCTAGAATGCTAGGATTATAGACATGAGCCATGGTACCAGGCCACCTGCATTGTATTTTGAAAGAGCCAAAGAGGATTAAATGAAAAATTCTGTGATGATGTTGGCAAAAACTTTTAGATCCTTTCAAGTCCCTACTGATTACAAGGGCACTGTCATCATCTCATTTATTTATTCTTCTCACCAACTTTTTAAGATCTACAATTTCAGCTTAATTTTTGAATTTGAGGAAATAAAAATATCGATGATTCTGTTTTATGTCTCTTTTTTAACTGTCTGGTTGTTCCTTACAACTAGAGAGCTAAAAAGTTATTTTCAGTTAAACTATTTTAGTTAAACAGTTATGTTTATTATGTATTCGCCTCCTTTCTCTGCTCCTGAAATGTTGGCTTTCCTTTATGGATTGTCTCTAGTTTTCTTCTTACTCTATAGTAGACCTTGTAGTTCTACAGGTTCGAATTCCATAAATAAGCTACTGACTCACAAATCAGTACCAGCAGAGCTTTAGGCATTTCCAGTGGGATAGCTCAAAGATTTAACATCTATAAAATTTGATGAGTCATATTTATCCTCATGCTACACGTCTTTCCTGTTCCTATGTTTCTATCACTTCTGTCATCAATCTAATTTTTCTATTTTGACTTTTATTTCTCCATCAGGGAAAATTCTTGTGGCAATTAATCCCTAAGACATGTTAAGTCCAATGTATATATTTCATAAGTTTACCTCCACTGACTTGTCCTAAACTACTGTCATCCTTTTCCTGGCACCTGCTCCAGGTTGTTTCTCTTTTACTCTTCCTTACCTTTGATCCATTTCTCTGAGAAATCAGCACAAACATACATTTTATCAGGTTATTTTTTTTTCTTTAAAGTTTTCAGGGATTTTCTTTTTATTAGCCTCATAATGAATTCAAAACTGGTCAATGTAGCACACAATATCTTTCATGATCCAATTCTTCACTTATCTCTACCTGCAACTGCTCTGTGTTGCCCACTTCAAAATATTCTAAATTCCATTCAAGGACTTGCTAAGGACTTGCAGTGCTATAAACAATTCATGCTCTTGGTCATTTATGATTGGGAATATCAATTAATCTTTTTCTCAAGATCTTTTTTTTCTCCATTTTTGCCCAGAGTTAATACATGCTCTTCACCATTTTAGACTCAGATATGCCATTTCTTCCATCTCATAGCTTTCCTTATGTGTGGTTTCTTTATAAACGTCTTCTGTAGTATATAAGTCTATCTATCATAGGCAGTACTTATAACCTAGCCTTGTCTCCCTATTTTTTTTCTCCATGGGCTCCTTTGAGTTAGATGGCTTCCCTACATCAACAAACCAATAAGTAGCAGAGTCAAAATTCAAATCTAATTTTGCCCTCTCCTCAATGGGCCACCTACATGAATTTAATCCCATGCTGTTCAGAAATGTCACCGTGCTCAGTTTCCCATAAATTTTATTATAAAATAAGTAAGGAGAAGTCTTTATGAATGTTCATGCCTCTACTATCAAACACCCATTACATCTTTTCATCCCTATAATGGCCAGAATGAGTTGAGTAATTACTCTGTGGTATGTTGTTGGCTTTTTACCATCTGAACTAATACATATATACTTTAAATATTTGGATTTAAAGAGATATTAGAATAATAGTTTTCAAATTTGACTATATATTGAAGTAATCTGAAAGTCTGAAAATATTCTGGTAACTGGATTCTACCCCATAGACCACTAAGATCATTCTAACATGAAGTAGTGTTTGAGAACCACTGCCTCAGAAAAGATCTAGCTCACTGCTTCTTTTCAAAGATTAAGGCAAGTGAAGTGTATTGAGATGAACCAATTTGCCTAAGTTGAATGACATAGTTCATGTGAGTAATTAGTGTCATGTAATGAATTTCTGACCTGAAGATTGGCTGCCCATGTATGTAAAAATAGGTAGGGCTTCAAGATTCTGCCCTCACTGCAATGTTGCCATGTCCTAGGAAAGAGAAAGGCCATTTTTTCCCCTTAAATAATCCAGCTCTCCCCTGCTGCTCAAGAAAATAGCAATATTCTCCATGTGTATCATGCTTATGATAAATACCTTTAAATATACTGAATAAGTATGTTTATCAAATATTTTTGTCATATAATCTCAGATTTAATGCATGATTTTCTTTAATTTTGAGATAACTTATTTATCAATCTGACTTTAAACAGTGTAACCTGTAACAAATAGGGAGTTAGAATATTAGGCTGATAAATGTGGTTAAGAAAAAATATGCAGAATTTAATCTAGACATGTGGACAGGAATACAGTTCATGCAATTAAGGGAAGATACTTTGAAATCACCTAGAGTTGAATTTAAATCTTTATCTTTCCACATATGAGCTCTGAGGCACTGGGCAAGTCATTTGAGTTTTCTGAACTTTTATTCTATAAAAAGGATAAATCATGCTATTTGTAGTAATCAAGATTTGCTCTTACACTTGTATAATACATATGCAAGTGACATTTTGGTGGCACAAAGGGGGAAGTGGCCATTACTATGTGGTGGAGGAGAGGAGGTAACAATTTAAACTGAGTTTTAGGAAAGGAATTGATATTTTCAAGGTATGTGTTTCTGTCTATACTTTTCTTCATGAAGAAGTTGAAATTCAGAAAAGTTACATCCTATCTATAAATCAACATCTTCATGAAACTTAGTCTTCTTTCCATAATGCTCTTCTTTAACTTAACACTCAGAACATGACAAAAATCTCCTCACATCCAGTCTCTCACACACATCAAAATTATTAGCTAGACAATATTCTTTCTTAATCTGGTTTGAAAAATTTTCACAAACAAAGCACATCCAAACAGTGTCAAGTCTCCTGGTCAAAACTTCAAGTCCAGAAATGGAGCTATAGGGAATCAGAAACACCCTTTGGAAACAGAACAGAAATAGAACTGCAATACCAATTAATAAAATAGACACTGAACGATTGCTTCTGGGAAAAGGCATAAAATACAGGTTGCTCCCAGTACGTGCTTTTGACCTCTAAGAACAAGTAGACCTTTATCTTCTCTTCAGTCTGAGAAATAGAGTATTAATTAACCCCCTCTGTAATGGAGAGAAAGCTTTCCTGGGTAGGCACGCTCTGTAGTAGTACTGTAACCTTGGTCAATTCTCATAAATCTTTTAGCTATCATTTATCTGCAAAATGGATGGATATCATTGATTTTGTAATGTCAACATGAAGAATGAATAGAATAAAACATGCAAAAGTATTTTATAAACTATAAAGTTCTGTATTAAAGTCCATATTCTTGCCCTCACCCAAAGTACAACAGCTGATAATTACAGGAAAAGTTGAAGGCCATAATGTCTCTTCAGGGCAAACATTTCTGCTCAGTGAAATCAGTGATTCCACTTTCTGTTTCATTTTTCACCCTTCCTTAGTATTGGAAGTGGTTAATGGTAAATCTTTAGTTGCACGAGGTGATGGGTGACTATCTAATTAGGAACTCATTCTCTTTTCTTCCTAATCTATCTAAAAAAAAGAAATTATGTTGTTGGTTTTATGGGCATATTCATTGTTTCAGGTTAAATGGGAAATGAGTAAGAAAAACAGAACAGATGGAAAGTGGTGAGGGGGCCAATAAAAAGTGTTTGGAAATCTTTAAAAAGATCTAGGAAGTAGAAGAGATTTCTAATGGGATCTCAAGCTCCAATTTTCTGTTCTCAATTAGTTAATGCATTTCATTCTTTCATCAATTACAGCCCATAAAAAGCCTGCTATTACTTCCCATCAGGTCTGCTTTTCCTCTCACAGAATGGGATCCCAGAGGGGAGAATTAAAAAAAAAAAATTGCTTCTCAGAAACATAGGATGCATGTGCTCTGAGAAAAACTACTTCCAGCAAACTTTCCCCTCATGAGGAAAAATAATATATATCCCTACATCTTTAGAATTTGAGAACAACCTGTAAATCACATGATGGCAGAAGGCCTCATGGGAGGCCAGGCGTGTTTATCATTCATTATCATTTTTTTTTAATTTAGCAGTGCCCATCTTACTGTACAGCTTAGTATTTCTATTCCTTACATTGATTTTTGAATACATTAAATTATTATTGTAATTTTTGTTTTATTAAATCATAGCTGTGTACATTAATGTAATTATGGGGTACAATGTGCTCATTTTATGTACAATGTGATATACTTTCATTAAACTGGTTAATATAGCCTTCGCTTCATTTTCTTAGTTATTGTGTTAAGATTTATATTCTACATTTAGTAGATTTAACATGTACCCTTGTAAAATGCACCATAGGTGTGGTTCCACCAATTCCCTCCCTCCATTCTTCTTTCCATCTCCCCTCCCATCCCCCTCCTCTTTGCCCTATATCTTGGGCTTTTGGGGGGCAATAGTATTCATATGGAAGTGTGGGTGTTTATAAATTAGTTTCATAGTAAGGCTGAGTACATTGGATACTCTTTCTTCATTCTTGAGATACTTTACTAAGAGGAATATGTTCTAGCTCCATCCATTTAAACATTAAAGAGATAAAGTCTCCACTTTTTTTTTTTTTTACACTGTTTTTGGCTGGGGCTGGGTTTGAATCTGCCACCTCCAGTATATGGGGCTGGCGCCCTACTCCTTTGAGCCACAGGCGCCACCCATCTCCACCTTTTTCAAGGCTGCATTATAGTCCATGGTGTACATATACCACAATTTATTGATCCATTCATGGATCAATGGGCACTTGGGCTTCTTCCATGACTTACCAAGTATGAATTGGGCTGCAATAAACATTCTGGTGCAAATATCTTTGTTATAATGTGATTTTCAGTCTTCTGGATATATACCTAGTAGATGAATTGCACAATTGAATGGCAGGTCTGTTTTTAGATCCCTAAGTGATCTCCAAACTTCTTCCCAAAAGGAATGCATTACTTTGCATTCCCACTAGCAGTGCAGAAGTGTTCCATTTTCTCCACATCCCTGCCAACATCTATGGTTATGTGATTTTGTGATGTGGGCTAATCTTACTGGAGTTAGATGATATCTCAAAGTGGTTTTTGATTTGCATTTCTCTGATGATTAAGGATGATGAACTTTTTGTGTGTGTCTGTAGGCCATGCACTTGTCTTCTTGAGAGAAGTTTCTATTCAAGTCCCTTGCTCACACTGAGATGGGATTACTTGCTCTTTTCTTGCTAATACGTTTGAGTTGTCTGTGGATTCTGGTTAATAAACCTTTGTTGGAGACATAACCTGCAAATATCTTTTCCCATTCTGAGGGCTGTCTGCTTGCTTTACTTACTATGTTCTTGGCTGTGCAGAAACTTTTTTATTTGATCAGACCCCAGTAATGAATTTTTGGTGTTGATTCAATTGCCCAGGGGTTCTTCCTCATAAAATATTCTCCCAGGCTGATTTCTTTAAGTGTTCTCCCTACACTTTCTTCTAGTATTTTTATAGTTTCCAGTGAGTTTATCTTTGTTAATGGTGAAAGGTGTAAGTCCAGTTTCAGTCTTCTACAGGTCTCCAGCCAGTTCACCCAGCACCATTTGTTAAATAGGGAGTCTTATCCCCACTGAATGTTTTTGATTAGCTTATCGAAGATCAAATAAGTTTATCTGGGTTCATCTGGCTGGGTTCATCTGGCTGGGTTCATCTCTTTGTTCTCTATTCTGTTACATACATCTATCTCTCTGTTTTTGTGCCAGTACCATGTTGTTTTGATCATTATAGATTTATAGTATAGTCTGAAGTCTGGTAGCATGATTCATCCTGCTTTGTTTTCATTTCTGAGCAATCTCTTGGCTATTCAAGGTTTTTTATGATTCCGTATAAAACAAAGTATTATTTTTTCAAGTTGGTTAAAGTTTGACAGTGGTGCTTTGATAGGGATTGCACTAAAATTGTATATTGCTCTGGGTAATTTGGACATTTTAACAATGTTCATTCTTCCATTTGTTAACATCTTCAGCTATTTCTTTTCTTAAAGTTTCATAGTTCTCTTTATAGAGATCTTTCACATCCTTGGTTGGATAAACTCCTAAATATTTCATCTTCTTTGGCACTACTGTAAAAGGAATAGGGTCCTTGACTGTTGTTGGTATATATAAGGGCTACAGATTTGTGAGTATTAATTTTTTAACCTGAGATGCTGTTGTATTCCTTGATCACTTCTAAGAGTTTTGTAGTTGAATCCCTGGTGTTTTCTATATATACAATCATATTCTCTGCGAAGAGTGAAAGTTTGATGTCCTCTGACCCTATATGGAAATCCTCGATGACCTTTTCTTGCCTTATTGCAATGGCAAACACTTCCATTACAATGTTAAAAAGCAGTGGAGACAGTGGACAGCCTTGCCTGGTTCCTGATCTGAGTGGAAATGATTTCAATTTAACTCAATTCTGTACAATATTGGCTGTGGGTTTGCTGTAGATGGCCTCTATCAGTTTAAGAAATGTCCCTTATAAACATATTTTCTTAAGTTTTCTGATCATAAAAGGATGCCAGATACTATCAAAAGCTTTTTCTGCATTGATTGAGAGAATCATAGGGTTTTTGTTTTTTATTTTGTTTATGTTATGTATTATATTTATAGATTTACATGTATTGAACCATTCTTGAGACCCTGAGATAAAATCAACTTGGTCATGGTATATAATTTGTTTGATGTATTGCTGGATTCTGTTTGCTAGGATCTTATTGAATATTTTTGAATCTAAACTCATTAAAGATAAAGATTGGAAAGTAGTCCTTCTTTTTCTATGCTTTGGAAAAGGTTATGTAATATAGGTACTAGTTCCTTTTTAAAGGCTAGGGAGAATTCCCATGTGAAGCAATCTGGTCCCAGACTCTTCTTTTGGGGAGACTTTGTATAGTTCATGCTATTTCAGTACTTTATATAGGTCTATTCAACATTTCTAATCCTTTCTGCATAAATCTAGGCAGGTGGTGTGCTTCCAAGTATTGGTCAACTTCTTTCAGATTTTTGTATTTCTGAGAATAGAGTTTTTTGTAGTATTCATTAAGAATTTTTTGAATTTCTGAGGTATCTGTTGTTATTTCACCTTGGTCATTTCTGATTGAAATTTTCCACATCTGGTTAGGCTAGTCAATGGGTTTATCTATTTTGTTAAATTTTTCAAAAAAACAACTTTTTGATTCATTTATTTTTTTGAATAATTCTTTTATTTCATTTAATTCCACTCTAATTTTGGTTATTTCTTTTCTTTTGCTGGGTTTGGGGTTGAAGTGTTCTTACTTTTCCAGTTGTTTGAGATGTTCCATTAAGTTATTGACTTCCTCTCTTTTCATTCTCTTAAGGAAGTCTTGCAGTGCTAGAAATTTCCCTGTTAGGACTGCCTTTGCAGTATCCCAGAGGTTCTGATAATTCATATATTTATTATCATTCTGTTCCAAAAACTTGGAAATTTCCTTCTTAACCTCCTCTTTGACTCAGCTATCTTTTAGCATAAGGTTATTTAGTTTCCATGTCTTTGTATGAGTATGCAGATTCCCGTTATTGGTGAGCTTCACTTTTATTCCATTGTGATCTAAGAAAATACTAGAAATAATTTCTATTCTTTTAAATTTGCTGAGGTTAGCCTTGTGACCTAAGATGTGGAGGACCAATTTTGGAGGACGTTCAATGGGCTAATGACAAGAATGTGTTTTCAATTTTGTTAGGATGAAATGTTCTATAGATGTCTATTAAATTCAATTATTGTATGGTGAATTTTAAGTCCAGAATTTCTTTACTTATCTTCTTATTGGAAAATCTATCCAACAGTGCCATAGGGGTGTTAAAATCTCCAACTATTGTGGTGCTGGAAGATATCAAATTGTTCAAGTCTGTAAGGGTCTCGCTTATAAATTGAGGAGCATTTTGGTTGGGCACATAAATGTTAATAATTGAAATCTCATCATGTTGAGTCTTTTCCTTAACAAATATGAAGTGACCATTCTTATCTTTCTTTACTTTTGTTGGTTAAAGTTTAATGTATCTGCAAATAAAATTGCCACCCCTGCTTTATTTCTGTTTTCCATTTTTCTGGATTATAGTTGTCCATCCCTTCACCTTGAGTCTATATTTATCCTTTAAGATAAGATAAGATTCGTGTATGCAGCAGATATCTGACCTGAGTTTCTACATCCAGTCAGTCAACCTGTGCCTCATTAGTGGACAACTTATGCCATTCACATTAATTGAGAGTGTTGATAAGCCTGGTAGGTATTTGGAGTGTCAAGTTTTTTTAAATACCAGTGGTCATTTTTAATCCTTTTGCCACTGTGGAAGTTGGGTTTTGATCAATAATTTCTGAGTGAGTTTACTTTGGTGGTAGAGCATTGTGATGGTCATTATGGAGGTTGTGTCTGAGAATATCTTAAAGAGCTGTTTTAGTTATGTGTGAATGTCATTAAGGTATTTGACTTCTCCATCATAAATGAAACTCAGTTTAGCTGGATCACAGAATCCTGTGATGAAAGTTATTTTAGGAGATTGAAGGTTGATGACTATCCTCTTCTGGCTTGAAAAGTTTCAGGAGAAAGATCTTCATTCATTCTAATATTCTTCCCCTTGCAGGTTATGATTTTCTTATGTTTAGCTGCTTGCAGGATTTTTTCTTTCATATTAACTTTGGCAAAGTTAATTACAATGTGTCTAGGAGAGGCTTTATTTGGAGTGAGTTGTACTGGGGTTCTGAAACTGTCTGCCATCTGAATTTTAGTATCTCTTGCCATGTTTGGAAAGTTTTCCCTCTAAAATCTCTCAGAGTAGAGCATCTGTGCCTTTCAGATCATTCTCATCACCTTCAGGAATTTAAAAAGGCAAATGTTTGCTTTTTTTGGAGTGGTCCCACAACTCTCTCAGGGAATGATCCATCTTTGCTTTTCATTTCTCTTCATCTTTGAGCATTTGGGAGCATTTAAAAGCTTAATGTCTGAGATCCTTTCTTCTGCCTGCTCCATCCTATTACTGAGGGATTCTAATGTATTTCTCAGGTCTTTGAGGGATGCAACTTCTTACCTCAATTTGTCAAAATCTTTGGTGACTTTATCTTTCAATTCACTGAATTCTTGAGACAAGTTTTGAATTGCTCCTTGAACTTCTAATTCCAATTTTATTTCAATTCTGTTAATCTTATTTGCTAACCAAGAATGGGATCTTCTGTTATGTCTCCTCTCTTGGACCCTGGGGGAGTCCGATCTACTCTGGTAATTCATGTTGCCTGAGTTTTTCCACCTATTCCACCCCATGGTTATTTTTCACTGTTGGTTTAGAGAGGCTGTTCAGGTGGAATTAAATTAAGGGCACCTAGAGATGGGAGTATGATAATTGACTCATTATCAGAGTACTGGGACAGGTGACAGCAGCTTTTCCCCTATGGCTTTATGAAGGTCCCATTCAGTACTACATCCTGAGACCTCTGGGGACCCGCTTGGCATGATGGGGCTAGGTGGATCTGTCTTGTATTTAGCTAGACTCTGACCAATCCTAGTGGATCAGTGACTTTGGTTCACATGAAATTTGTTTCCTTGGAGTCACAGCTTGCCTCAGCAGGGGTGATGTGAACCTTTCAATCCTCTTTCTCAGCTTAGTTCCCAATCTTCCACTTTATTGGATTGGTTCTGTCCATTACTTCTCCCTCTGGATGGGAGCCTCTGCTAAAAGCTGACTACAGTCAGCCATCTTGCTTCTTCCCCTCTTCTCATGTATGGTAACTTTTGGGATATGTTATAGTATGAGGAATTGAAAAAAGAAAAATTTTAATTCCAATGCCATAGAATAATTGATATTAAGATTTGGGTATATTTTCTTCAGATCTTTTTAAAGCCTCTACCAGGACTAAATGAAAGCACTTAATTCTCTAATTTTATCTAAAATTGACCACAATATTTTGTATTTATTTTGCTAATTTTATAAGTAAAAATAATTTGTGCTTTTATTCCATTGGTGCCCTTTATATAGAAAAATTCCCAAGTATTACAGAGGTAAAGATTCCTCTTCCCACACCAATCACTCATGATTCTATACTTTTGTGTCAATTAATATCAATATTTTGACATGTTTCTTTTACTTTTATGTAATTTTTTTCACAGTTGAGTTAAAAAAGCTAAAAAATAGTAAATCCTGCTTTTTTAAAGTAAACATTAAGTTATATATATTTTCCCATATAAGGAAAATTTCAGAAGCTTGCTCTTTTATTATATTTAATAATATTCTATTAATACATATTCTACAATATATTTAATCATTTAATTAATAGTGGTCATTCATGTTGTTCTGTTTTATGTTTGTTTTTAAAAACATACTGTAATAAATATTCTTTGGCTTTTTGGAAATGTGTCTACATTTTGGATTATTTCCTGGGGACATTTTCAAAGAAGAATAATTAATTGGTAAAAATGAAATGAATAATTATAAGACTTTGGATACCCATTGCCATTTCTTACTTTCTGGGATGTTTGTACCAATTTATTCTCTTAAAAGCAGAGGGAATATATCTCATCCAATGTCACTAGATGTCTCCTTTTTAAAAAATCTTGGCTAATTTGACATGGAAAAAAACACATTATATTCTTGTTGTTTGAAATTATAATTCTTTCCTTAATGGTGAATAGGAATATTTTCTCAAGTCTTAGGCATTTTCATTTCCTCTTTTAAAATAATTTGTTTATATTCTTTGCTTATGCATGCACTGGATTTTTAGTGTTTTTCTTATCAATTTATTTTAATTTATTATAAATTTAGGACATTAACCCTTTGTTGTATCTACAAGATTTCCTTGTTAATAGAGTAGTATCTCCTAGGTAACTTAAACTAGGATTCTGTACTTGGTGGTTTATAGAACTTATGAATGGAACCACCTCATTTATGAGCATGCATTTATTAGACCCTATATTTGTTGTAGTTTGGGGAATTAGCTAGATAAAGAATAGAGTTATCTTTATCAAAGATTCAGGCTCACTCACTCACTAAAGAGAATTGAATACCACTGGTTTCTTCCCTGACTTTTGACAATTGGTACTAGGGGGTGGGGATTTAGAAAGATGATGAGGTGGATTTCTCAGAGATGCTATGAGAGCTGCAAGCCAGTAGTTCTGCTTCCAGACGAGGGAACAAGACATAAGTGAGGTAGAAGGCCCTGTCTTGACTTGAAAACAATAGCTGATACTCCTTAATGTCTCAGAGTGTATGGCTTTGGGACTCTTTTGGGGGAGGATTCTAGGTAGCATTATTCATTTTGTGGCAATGGGCACTAATAGCAATGACAATCATAAAGCACCTAAAGGTGTCACTATGGGTAGGTCTCTTCTATGAAGAGAAGCTAATGCAAGGAAGAGTAAATATTGCAGTTGATTTGTGAGCACATGTGAGGCTCTTTGGCAGATTGGGGTAAATGGAGGGCATACACTTAGAGCAGGGGTCCTCAAACTATGGCCCGTGGGCCACATGCATTGGTGTGAATTGTATTTGTTCCCATTTTGTGTTTTACTTCAAAATAAGATATATGCAGTGTGCATAGGAATTTGTTCATAGTTTTTTTTTTTTTTAAACTATAGTCTGACCCTCCAATAGTCTGTGGGACAGTGAATTGGCCCTCTGTTTAAAAAGTTTGAGGATGCCTGGCTTAGAGGTTGTAAAGAAAAAAGGACCTTGAGTTATTTAAGTAGGAGGAATGACACCTACAGGTGCGTGAATCTAACATGTATAATTTTTTTTTGAGGTAAAGCCTCAAGCTGTCACCCTGGGTAGAGGGCCATGGCATCACAGCTCATAGCAACCTCCAACTCCTGGGCTCAAGTGATTCTCCTGCATCCACCTCCCAAGTAGCTGGGACTACAGGTGCCTGCCACAATGCCCAGCTATTTTTTGGTTGCAGTCATCATTGTTGGGGGGCCCTGGGCTAGATTTGAACCTGCCAGCTCAGGTATATGTGGCTGGCACCTTAGCCACTTGAGCCACAGGCACCAAGCCTAATATATATAATTAACATTTAGAAAACATTTATTTTTCAGAAATTTGGTTCACATTGAGAGATATTTTGAATGTGGATTGATAGAATTTAGCGACCGTTTAGCTCTGAGAAGAAAAATCACCTTCACAGGGCTGCCTGCACAGAAGTTTCTAATTTGGGCAATAGGGTAAATTCTCACCTACATCTTTGTTATACTCCTATGATCTAACCAGATAGAGAGTATTGGAAAGCCCTTGGAAACATAGGAGTTGAATTTGAGAGAGAGATAATTTCTGAGATTATTGGGAATTCATTGAACATGGCTAAAAGTTAATGTCATGGAAATATATTAAGAAAGACCAGCTAGGGAGAATATCATTTATTCATGCATTCATTCTGTCTTTTATTCCATGATTCATTCTTTGGCTTTTTCAGGGAAAAAAATGTAAATATGTGAAACTCAGAACATTTAGAAGTTTTGGTTTCATTTGTGATAGATGTTTCAGTGGAGTGAGAAGGGAGAAGCCAGATTGTAGTGGGCTGAAAAGTGAATGAGAGAGGAGGAACTGTGGGCACAGAATTTAGGGTTTGGAAGAAAGGGAAGGAAACAAAGAGGATATTTTAGTCGAAATTGAGAAGAAGAGGCCTGAGAGGTGATTTGATTTGGAATAAAGAAAAGACAATGAAAAGATGTGTATGTATTGAGTGAGCATATATTCCAGGCACTAGACTGAGTGTTTTGTGTAACGATCTCATTTAGTGCTCCCCTAAAATCTTGTGAGACTGGATTTTAATTCTTCTCTTATAGATGAGGAAACTAAAGTTAGAGAGCTTATCCATGGTAATATATCTAGAAACTGATATGATCTTTCACAGCTAGAAAGATATGTTGGCTTCAAAGATCTCTCAGTGGAGACAGAGAAAATAAAAGTACAAGAAAGATTTCTAATTGATGGAAAGAAATCCTGGGGAATGTTGAAAAGGAGAGACTCCATAAATAGTTGGTTCCTGCTGGAAAAGATATGACATTATCCTCCAAAAAAAGAGGAGAGAATTGATGAGGACAGTTAAATAAGAATGCAAAGAAGTAAAGAGAGAGAAATTGAAGAAATTTGTATCTGATGAGATTGATTTTTTAGTAGAATATTATCAGATCCTTTGGCAGTCAGAGTTTGGAAGTGATTTTAGGAGATTTAGAACAAGATTAAAAACTTAAAACAGCTGCCTGATCATTTTGGTTAGTCTAGGGAGGGGGCAAACTAGAACTCTGAGGTATTACAAAAGGCCCATTGAGGTTGGGAACATGTTTTGAATGGATCTAATTAGCATGTGTATGTGATTGTTCATCAGCTATGTCAAGTGACCTGGAAGTAAGAATAGGTGATTTAGTATCTTCAGGTTGGTGATCCATAAGGAAATACCCTAATTCATCCATAAATATTGAGTACCAGAACCTGTGCTAAATTCTGGGGATATATGTGTATATGTGTGTGTATATGTGTAAAAGTTATGTTATGGGGCTTTAAAAACTAGGATGAACAGCAAAGGAGTAGAGGAAGCTGTCTTCAAAGTAGGGAAATGATTTAAGGCGGGCCTTGATAGGGCTCTAAGAATCTCTCATTCTGGACCTACTCAACCCTAGTGTTATCTTAAATGGCTTTCCCCTCTGCCCTACAACGTTCAAGGAGGCATATGCAGTCTATTGGTTTCTGGCTGCTTCTTCATGCAACCAAACATACAAAGCTCTTCCTGAGTACACTTGGTCTTTAAAAGGTGAAGACTCCTTTCATGTACTTCGATGTTGAGACCTGCATTTAATGTTCACCAGAAAGCATGAAATAGACCAGCTAAGATGTAAGTGTGCAGTGTGTAAGATGGTCTAAAATCAGTCTAAGTATTCATCGCCTTCGAAAAATAGAGCAAATTCACTGAATATCCAAGAGTTACTCAAGAAACCAAAGTAAATTTGCCCTCACTCTCCTCCTGGTATTTGGTTCCTTAATAGTCTGGTGACTAGAGTGAATGGCTACTTGAGAGTAAGCTGGAGCAGAAAAGCTGGAGTCCTTCAGTGACTTTGTAGCCTTCAGTCAGTACATTCTAGGCAGAAACTGTGGAACTGTGGACTAACACACCTACTAGATCAGACAGGCAGGAAACATTTATTCTGACTCAAAACTACAAAATATCCTTAAAAGCTGGCCTTGGAATGATGGAGGGAGGCATTGAGTTGAATAGCTATTTCTTGCTTCCCTTTAAATACAGTGCTAATATTCTTCTCAAACTTTCTATATAAAGCTTCCTGTATGGTCTTCTCCTCTCTTTTCCCTGAGAATGAGTATTTTCTAGGATAAGCTTTAACCAGAGAAACAGACTTCAGGCTTCTCATTTGCATTGCTGTGTTATGCTCTTTCATAGTTTCATGACTAATAACCTCCCACTTCTCCACATGCTGATGGGATAATTTGCTCTGCCAGAAAGTTGAAACCCCAAATACAGAGGTTTCTTTTCTTTTCTTTAAAAAAAAAAAAAAAAACACTGGGAAGTGTTATTCAATGGAAAAGCTTTCAGCAGTACAGGCAGTGAAGTTTAGATCTTTTAGATTATAGACTGGGATAAAAGGTCTTCCGGTAAGGAAGACTATATACATTCCATGTGATCAGTACTTTTAAAATCCTTTAACAATTCAGCACATTCTCTTGTGTTTTCCTGGCAATGATGCTGGAGGAAAAATGTACAGACATATGTCTACCAGGCTTGGTTTTTACTTTGCCTGCCATTGGGATCAGGATGGCAAGGGTAGGTCCCCTTTATTTTTCTCTTCTGATCTGATATTTTATACATTTCCTTTATAATTTGAAGTCCTGATGAATGGTAGAATTGTGGCAAATTGCCCTTGAGAAAGTTAGCCCTGAGGGTTTTGTGCTGGAGTTTTGGGGTCCTGACTGTCCCCATGGGCGCCCCCTGTTGGTGGGGCAGTTGAGAGCTGCAGCATGCAGTTTTGATGTCAGTCCTCCCAAAGCTACATGGGAAGGGGTAGGAGGAACACAGAGAAAAATCTGCAGAATTTTATGCTGTCCTGCCTAGATATTGTGCATGTAAATACACACTGGGTAGTTAAATGGCTGTTACATTTAGCTTTTGCCTCCAAGACTAGTTCAGAACAGGTAACTGGAGACCCTTGGCTTACGGCTGTACCTAGTGTTTGGTGGCGGGTAAAGAGAGTCTTGCCTTTGCTTCTCTAACACTGTCATTTAAAATTCTTTCACTGGAGGAAAAAGTTATGATTCCCTCCTGGGATACTTTTCTGAGTGTTCACAGGAGAGTGTAGGCAACCCTAGGAAAGTATAATGCCAAGAACCAGTAATAAGGGATTATACTTCAGGTTGGCGTGAGGTATTCAGGGTTAGTTTTGCTTGAGTGACTGACTCATGAGCTATTCTAATGGGAGCATTCTATAATCGTTACTGTTGTACTTTCTGTAGGAAATGCCATAATCTTAACAAATGCTGTTCATATCATGGAAATGTCTGATGCTTTTTTTGAGTTTCATTAAGCCCCATACTCTGTGGCAGTGAAGTCTGCAGGTGAGTGTGTGGCACAGCTGGCTTCTCTGCTGTGACTCTTCATTCCCAGTCCACCCACCTATGCCTCCTTAGGAGAAATGCTGCAGTCAGTTTGACACCAAAAAACACCCCCTTGGAACACCAGCGGAGAAGAAGAGATGTAGACAGGGCTGATGTGAGAATTCACATATGTCTTTTGGAACAAAGCTTTATCACGAAAGCTTGATAATTTATCTTCTCTAGAATTAAACAAAGCTTTGGAGTGAATTAATTTTTTTCCAGGCATTTTAAGGATGCTAGGCTGTAGTAACAAATCAGTTCTGATCTCCATTTTTCCTGCTAGTGCTGATAGTATTTGTTTGTAAGTTTTCAAGCTGTTTTTTATTGGGTACACTAAACTTTTGTCTTCCTGATCAATTGAAATTTTTAGACAAAATGACCCACTTTATCTCCAACACAGCTTCTTGTCTTAGAAACTATTTTGTATTTGTATTTTATGCAGCCAATCTTTCTTTTAATTAGTTCTTGCTTTTTTCTCTTGTCTTTATTTTGTTTTTCCTTTCTTTTTACATTCAAACTTTCTGTATTCTTATGTGTTAGTTGCATCTTTCATTCAGTTTAAAATCATCCTGATTCTCAATTTGTTGAGTGATATTTTGATTGAAACCTATATATTTCAGGTAGTATGACATAATATTGTGGATAGTATTTATAACTTCTATTTTAATAGGTCTTTCTTAGCACTTCTCTGGCAGGGGAAGTGGGAATGAAGGTGTGATAGCCTTGTTACTGCAGAGTGGGGCATGAGGGTAAAATTCTAGGCTCCCCACTTAGCTTTTGTGTGGCATGCAAGGAGAGGTACTTCTGGATACTGCTGGGTAAAAGTAAAAGTTTTGAGTTTCCATTAGGCCTCAGCTGATATTTTCCAGGCTGGGAGGGAAAGGAATGCCTTGTTATTATTCCTTCACATCTGGGGCATTGGACAATGGTGAAAATTTTGACTCTCTACTAGATCTCCCCTAACACTATCCCAGCAGGACACCTGATACTCCACAAGGATGGAGTTGTGGGCTCTCCAGGTGGTCTCCTGTGATACCCCAGGGGCTCTTTACCATCTTCCAGGGATAAAGTGATACCACCCTGCAAGATGAGGAGATTGGATTGCCTTATTGTAAGGGTATCAGAGTATTATGAGCTCAATGAGGGTGGAAATCTAGGCTTCCACTCTGCCTTTGCTAGCATGGGTAGGGCCACTGTTTTCTTTTCCTGTGGTGTTTTCCTAGAGTTGAACAGTTATTACTCCCAAATTCTCCTCCTTGCTAGGCTGCCTTTTCTTGATCCTTTAGCTAGACAGAGCAAGTATGTGTTTGCCTATTTTGTTTGTTTGTGCTGTTGGTGTTTGCAAGTTGCTGGCTGCTTCTTCTTCTTCTTCTTTTTTTTTATTAATTGTTGGGAATTCATTAAGGGTACAAAGATCCAGATTACACTAAATGTGTTTGTCAGGCCAAATCTGTCTTATAAATGTGTTCCTCCCCCAAGACATGTGCCAACACCATGACCCTCCCTATGCCCTCCCTCCTTCCTTCTCTCCTCTCCTTCATTCCCCCCAACCATGTACTAGGTAATCAATTGTCCTCATATCAAAATTGAGTACACTGGAGTCTAACTTCTCCATTCTTAGGATGTTTTACTAAGAAGAATGTGTTCCACCTCTATCCAAGTTAGTACAAACGATGTATAGTCTCCATCGTTTTCAGTGGCTGAATATATTCCATGGCATACATATACCACAGCATGTTAATCCACTCCTGGATTGGTGGGCATTTAGGTTGTTTCCACATTTTGACGATTCTAAATTGAGCTGCAATAAATAGTCTAATGTAAATTTTGCAGCTTCTTTAGCAAAAAAAAAAAAAAAAAAAATCTAAGATATATGCAGCAAAGATAAAACCTAAGGAAGTCTCCATCACATTGTTCCCAGGGTCTCAATGTGCCCAGCTGGTCTACCTTCTCCTCCCCACCTCTAAGGATGTTCTTACCCAGCTGGTCTACCTTCTCCTCCCCACCTCTAAGGATGTTCTTACGTTTGTTTTACATGGAACATCCAAGCATGTTAGTTGCACTTAGTGGGAGGGGTAGGGAAGGGTAAGTGCTGTGTCCTTCATCTTTCTGGTATAGAAAGTCTTCAGTGTGTCCTTCATAAACAGTATTCAGCATTTTGTTAAATAAATGGAGTATTTAGTCCTTTTCCATTTAATGTAATACAGATACAACTATCTATACCACACTGTCTTATTTTGGGCTCTTTGTTGTCTCTCATAAGTTTCTCTCCCTTTTTGTATTTTCTTGAATTAATTAATTTTTCTCCTTTTTTCATCAGTTGTTTAGAAGTTAAATACTGCATTTCTGTATTTTTGCAATGGTAATATGTGTCCTTAACTTACCAAAGTCTAAGTTTAGGTAATACCACCTTTGTTCTATTGGACAATACAAAAGACATTAGACACATTAACTCTATTTATTTTTCTCTTAATTTTTTGTGGTTATATATTTTAACTGTCTTCTTTGCTCTATAACACATTTTTATTATAGTTTCAAAGAGTTAACATTCCTTAATTTTCTCGTTCTTCCTTTCTTTGTAGAGATCAGGCCATCCCTTTGGGATCACTTGCTTTCTTCCTGAAAAGCATCCTCTGCATTTCTTTTAGTGAAGAACGGCTGAGTCTAATGCTCTTGAATTTTGTTTTTATGAAAATGTCCTATTTTTCCCTGTTGTTGGTAGCTATTTTTTTTAATTAGCTTTTTTTTAATTGTTTGGGATTCATTGAGAGTACAAGAAACCATGTTACACTGGTTGCATTTGTTGGGTAAAGTCCCTCTTACAATCGTGTTTTGCTCCCAAAAGTTGTGGCACACACCAAGACCCCACCCCCCGCGCTCTTTCCCTCTCTCTCCTCTTCCTTTCCCCGCCCCTCCCTCATTCTTTCTCTCTCTGCTCTCCCCTTCTTTCACCCCCACCGTGTCAATAATTGTAATTTTTTGTCCTCATATCAAACTTGAGTACATGGGATTCATGCTTCTCCATTCTTGAGATGCTTTACTAAGAATAATGTGTTCCACTTCCATCCAGGTTAATACAAAGGCTGTAA
>CAUYON010123963.1:0-10938 GCA_963573935.1 Arctocebus calabarensis | reverse complement strand
TTTTTTTTTTTTGTAGAGACAGAGTCTCACTTTATCGCCCTGGGTAGAGTGCCGTGGCGTCACACTGCTCACAGCAACCTCCAGCTCTTGGGCTTAAGCGATTCTCTTGCCTCAGCCTCCCTAGTAGCTGGGACTACAGGTCAGGGTAGTTTTAATTTGCCTTTCTCTGATGATTAGGGAAGATGAGCATTTTTTCATATGTTTGTTAGCGATTTGTCTGTCTTCCTTAGGGAAGGTTCTATTCATCTCTCTTGCCTGGGGATATATAGGATTGTTGGGTCTTTTTGTTGATTAATTTGAGTTCTTCATAGATTCTAGTAATCAAGTTTGTGTCTGATTCATAATATGTAAATATCTTTCTAGTAATCAAGTTTGTGTCTGATTCATAGTATGTAAATATCTGAAGGTTGTCTGTTTGCTTCAGTTGTTGGTTCCTTAGCTGTACAGAAGCTTTTCAGTTTAATTAAGTCTCATTGTTTATTTTTCTTGTTCCAGTTGCCACTGAAGTCTCCTTCATAAAATCTTTCCCCAGGCCAAAATCATCAAGTGTTTTCCCCACACTTTCTTCAAGGATTTTTATTGTTTAATGCTTTAAATTTATATCTTTTATCCTTCTTGAATCAATAGTTGTAAGTGGTGAGAGGTGTGGGTATATTTTCAGTCTTTTACATGTGGTTATCCAGTTCTCCCAGCACCATTTATTGAATAGAGACTCTTTTCCTCAGTGTATGTTCTTGTTTGGTTTATCAAAGATCAAGTGGCTGTAAGAGGTTAGTCATGGTTTTCTATTCAATTACAAATGTCAATGTCTCTATTTTTGTACCAATACCATGCTATTTTGATCACTGTGGCCTTGTAGCATAGCCAAAAGTCTGGCAGAGTGACACCCCTGGATTTGTTTTTATTACTAAGAATTTCCTGGGCTATTCAGGGTTTCTTCTGGTTCCATACAAAACAAAGAATTTTTTCCAAATCTTGAAAGTATGACAATGGTATTTTAATGGGGATTGCATTAAATCTGTAGATCGCTTTGGGTAGTATAGATGTTTTCACAATCTTGATTCCTCCCAGCCACGAGCATGGTAGGTTTTCCCATTTGTTAATGTCTTCTGCTATTTCTTTTCTTAGGGTTTTGTAATTTTCTTCATAAAGATCCTTCACCTCTTTTGTTAGGTATATTCCAAGGTATTTCTTTTCTTTCTTTCTTTATTTTTTTTTTGAAGCTACTGTGAAGGGAATTATGTCCTTAGTTAGCTTCTCATCTTGGCTGTTTTTGGCATATACAAAAGCTACTGATTTATGGACATTGATCTTAAATCCTGAGACACTGCCATAATTTTTGAGCACTCCCAGGAGTCTTGTGGTTGAGTCTTTGGGGTTCTCTATCATATTGTTGGCAAAGAGCGAGAGTTTGACCTCCTCTACCAACAGTTGGATGGCCTTTATTTCCTTCTCTTGCCTGATTGTATTGGCTAGAACTTCCAGCACTATGTTGAACAGTAGTGATGATAGAGGACAACCTTGTCTGCTTCCAGTTCTAGGTGGAAAAGCTTAGAAAAGTTTTGCTCCATTCAGTATAATATTAGCTATGGGTTTGTCATAGAGGGCTTCAATCAGATTAAGAAATGTGCCACCTATGCCTACATTCTTAAGTGTTCCAATTAGAGAAGGATGCTGAATTTTATCAAATGCTTTTTCTGCACCTATTGAGAAGCTCATGTGATCTTTGTTTTTGCTTCTGTTGATATGGTGAATGATGTTTATCAACTTGTGTATATTAAACCAGCCTTGCATCCCTAGAATGAAACCTACTTAATTGTGATAAATGATTTTCTTTTTCTTTTTTTTTTTTTGTAGAGACAGAGTTTCACTTTATCGCCCTCGGTAGAGTGCCATGGTGTCACACAGCTCACAGCAACCTCCAACTCCTGGGCTTAGGCGATTCTCTTGCCTCAGACTCCCAAGTAGCTGGAACTACAGGTGTCCACCACGAAGCCTGGCTATTTTTTTTTTGTTTCAGTTTGGCCGGGGCCAGGTTTGAACCCACCACCCTCAGTATATGGGACTGGTGCCCTGCCCACTGAGCCACAGGTGCCACCCAATGAATGATTTTTTTAATGTGTACCTTTGATCTATTGGCTAGGATTTTACTGAGAATTTTTGCATTTATATTCATTAGTGAAATTGGTCTGAAATTCTTCTTTTTTAGTTGGGCCTTTTCCTGGTTTTGGCATCAGGGTGGTGTTTGCTTTGTAGAATGTGTTGGGGGAGATTTCTTCCTTCTCAAATTTTTGGAATAATTTTTGCAGAATGGGTATAAGCTCTTCTTTGAAGGTTTGATAGAATTCTGGTGTGAAGCCATCTCACTCAGGGCTTTCTTTATTGTTGTTGTTGAAAGATTTTTTATTGCTTCTTTGATCTCAGTTCTTAAAATCAGTCTGTTCAAGAGATCTATTTCTTCTTGATTAATTCTAGGGAGAGGATGTGATTCCAGGCATTGATCCATTTCCTCCATATTGTCAAATTTCTGGGCATAGAGTTTCTTTTAGTACTCAAAGATGATCTCTTATATCTCTGTGGCATTTGTTGTTATTCCTCTTTATCATTTCCAATTGAGGTTATTAGAGATTTTACTTTTCTGTTTCTAGTTAATCTGGCCAAATGTTTATCTATTGTACTTATTTTTTCAAAAACCCAACTTTTTGTTTCATTAATTTTCTTTTTTTTTTGAGACAGAGCCTCAAGCTGTCACCCTGGGTAGAGTGCTGCGGCATCATAGCTCACAGTAACTTCCAACTCCTGGGCTCAAGCAAGTCTCCTGCCTCCGCCTCCCAAGTAGCTGGGACTACAGGCACCCGCCACAAGGCCCGGACATATTTTGGTTGCATCTGTCATTGTTGTTTGGTGGGCCCAGGCTGGATTCAACCTCACCAGCTCAGGTGTACGTGGCTGGTGCCTTAGCCACTTGAGCCACAGGCGCCGAGCCTCATTAATTTTTTCTGAATGATTCTTTTTAATTTCATTAATCTCTGATTTAATTTTCATTATTCTTTTCTTTTTCTGGGTTTGGGATTAGATTGTTCTTCTTTTTCCACTTCCAGAAGATGGTTCATGAGTTTGTTGATGTGCTCTCTTTCTGTCTTTTGAATGCAGGCATCTAATCAGATTAAATTTCTCTCTGAAGACTGCTTTTGCTGGATATCAAAGGTTTTGGTAACTTGTGTCTTCATTGTTGTTATGTGTGGGGAATTTAATGACTTCCTCTTTTATCTCTTCCTGAACCCAATTATCATTCAGCATAAGGTTTTTTAATTTCCAAGTCTTTGTGTGGGGATGAACATTTTTATTGGAGTTGAGTTCCACCTTTATTGCCCTGTGGTCTGAGAAGATACAAGTTTCTATTCTTTTAATTTTGCTGGTGTTTGATTTATATCTTTGGATGTTTTTTGGTGTATGTACCATGGGCTGATGAGAAAAATGTATATTCCTTAGCTTTGGGATGGTATGTTCTGTATATATCTATTAATCCTATTTGTTCTAAGGTCACATTTAAGTCCTTTGTATCTTTGTTTAGTTTCTGTTTAGAAGATCTGTCCAGTTCTGTCAGACTGTGTTAAAGTCCCTGACTATTATGGTGTTCTGGGATATCACATTGCTCAGATCCATCAAGGTCCGTTTCATAAATCTGGGAGCATTTAAGTTGGGTGAATAAATATTTAAAATTGTAATATCTTCTTGTTGTTTTGTTCCCTTGACCAGTATAAAGTGTCCAATTTAGTCTTTCTTAAACTTTAGTTGCTTTGAATCTGCTTGTATCTGAGAATAAAATTGCAACCCCTCCTATCTTTTGATTTTCATTTGCTCAAAATATTGTTTTCCATCTCTTAATCCCGAGTCTTGATTTGTCCTTCAAGGCTAGGTGTGTCTCCTGGAGACAGCATATTGATGGATTGTGCTTTTTTTATCCAAGAAGCTACCCTGTGCCTCTTCAGTGGTGAATGCAATCCATTGACATTTACTGAGAGAATTGATAAATGTGGCAGAGTTCTATTCATCTTATTTTGTGAATGTCCATTGTATAGTTTTATCCTTTTTGCCATTGCAGAAGTTAAGTTTTGACCTTTAGCTTCTGGGTGTTTACTTTGCTGATGGTCCATTGTGGTGGTCAGTGTTGAGAATAGGTCTAACTATTTCCTGTGGATCTAGTCTTGTGGTGAATTTCCTCAGTGCTTGTATATCTACAAAAGATTTGATTTCTTAACCAATTTTGATGCTTAGTTTAGCAAGTTACAGAATTCTGGACTGAAAGTTATTTTATTTTAGAATGTTGAAAGTGGATGACCATGTTCTTCTGCCTTGGAAACTTTCCGTCTGCTGTCATCCTAATGGCTCTACCTCTGTAGGTCAGTAGTAGCTCTACCTCTGTGCTTACTCCTGGCTGCTTGCAGAATTTTTTCTTTCTTCTTGACTTTGGACAGGTTCATTCTAGTGTGTCTTAGAGAGACTCTGTTTGAGTTGAGATGACCTAGGGTTTGATTTCCATCTGAAAGGAATGTGTAGTGTTCTTTAGTAAAACTTGGAAAGTTTTCATTTAGAACATCCTCTAGTAGAGCTTCCATTCCTTTGGGACAAGCTTCTTCCCCTTCAGGAGTCTCTATTATTCATATATTTGAATGCTTCCTGGAGTTTTATAGTTTTCTACATGCCTGTTCTGCTTTCTCTCTCTTCTTTTCTGCCTCTTTAACTACCTGGGTTAACTCAAAAGCTTTATCCTCTAGCTCTGAGGTTTTTTCTTCCCCATGGTCTCATCTATTTTTGATATTTTCTACTGCATCTTTACATTCCCTGATTATCTTCTTCATTTCTTTAAGTCCCACCATATCCTTTCTATAGTCTACATATCTGTCATCCAACTTTTGGTTCTGTGTTTCTTGTGTAATTTTCTCATCTGTTCTTTTATTGTCTTTATCATCCATATTTTAAATTCCTTGTCTGTCAAATTCATTACTTCTTTATAGGTAGAGTCTTCACAGTAGACTCATAGTCTACTCATGGTCCCTTGGGGGAGTTTGTCTGTTTTGGGTTTTCATGTGGCCTGAATTTTTCTGTTGGTTCCTCATTGTATATTCTTTCTTGTTCACCTCCTTGTCCTCCTTTTCCCTCTCACTGCCTCCTTTACTTCAAACAGAAGTCCTTGTTCTTGATGATAGTACATGTCACCAGGACATCAGGTGGTGCTGTGGTTTTCTTAGGAGACAGAAAGCTCAGCCAGCAACCTCTATGGTCCTATTCCAAACTTAGTTGCCTTCAGTCATTGCTTGCCTATTTCCTCAGCATTCAGATGCTCCTGTGTTGGGTTCTTAAATCTCATAAGAATCTTTCAGGGTTAGGTCTCATATTGCCCTCCGACTCTAGTTCCTGTGTTGTGCGGGAGTCCCTCAGCCTGTTCCAAGAGTGGAGTTCTGATTCCAGCAGGCAGAATTCAGACAGTAGTGCTTTATGCCCCTGCTAAGACCTTCTCACAACCTTCCCAGGATGGCAGGCCCATGGCCTCGGAAATCTTCTCAGTGTGGCTGCCTCACCAGCCACCAAACCTAGGACAAATACACTCCAACTGGCATTCAAATCTGGTCTCTGTATACTGTTCAAATCTAGTCACTCTTCCAAGCTTTGCACTCAACATGCAGCTTCCCCCAACAACTGATAACTCCAGAAAGGCTTCCTCCTGTCCTGGGCCTCTATGAGCGACCAGCTGATCCCAACTGGTCTTAATCACTTGCCTAATTCATCAGATTTCCACCACTCTGGATAATATGCTGTCTCCAGCTCACCACCTCCTTGCTGTGCTCCCTGAGCTATGACTCAGGTAAGGTCCCCAAGTTAGGTATAGCTGAGTTCTCTCTTTATCCATATTCTCTCCTATTCTAGGAGAGCGCAGCTGAATGATCCTTCTGGTCTGCCATCTTGCTCTGCCTCCTCAACAAAAAGCCCTTAGCAAAGCATGTAGGTGACCAAATGCTTACCAGAGGTAAGTGACTACATATAAAAATTCTTTTTAGATTTTCTGGTGAAGTTAGGATGTTTTCATTAGATCAGTGGTTCTCAATAAGGATAAGTTTTTTCCCCAGGGGACATTTGGTAATGTCAGAGACATTTATGATTATTACCCCTTGGGAAAGGTGGTCCTCCTCATATGGTGGGTAAAGGCTTGGGATGATACTACACATCCTATAATATGCAGCACAGTCCTTCCTAAAGAAAGAATTATTAGGTCCAAAATGCCAGTGATGCTGAGGTTAAGAAACCCTGTTATAAAGAATAAGCCAGTGCTCTGCCAGGCATGGAAGGTGTGCTCTCTCTCTCTCTCTCTCTTTCTCTCTCTCTCTCTCTCCTTCTCCCTCTCTTCCTTTTTACCATTCTTTACACAGAAATACCATTAAGAGTAGACAAAAAGAAGAAAACCATTATAAGGAGTCCAACTATGTGACATTCTGGAAAAGGCAAAATTATGGAAACAATAAAATATTTAGTGGTTGCCAATAGTTAGTAGGGAGGGAAGGATGTACAGGCAAAATGTAGAGTATTTTTAAAGGGCAGTGAAACTACTCTGTATGATTCTGTAGTGGTGGATACACGTCATTATACATCTGTCAAAACCCATAAAATATAAAACACCAAAGAGTGAACTCTAATGTAAACCATGAACTTTGAGTGATAGTGATGCAACAAACATGCTTCAGGATGTTGGTAGAGGAGGGAGGTATAGGGCTGGAAGTGGGGAAAGGATGTGTGGGAACTACTCAATTTTGCTCAAATTGCTCTAAAAAGTGAAGTCCATTAAAAAAGGAAGCTTACTGTAAAAACAAAACAGCATTTTAGAAATGTGATAGATTTTCCACTTTGACATATTATTTGAGAAAAGAGGTTTTAAAAAATTCACCACTAATATTCATAACTAAACCTATTTTTCACTATAAAATGCTGAAAAGTGTGTCATTACTAAAAGCAAGTTTCAAGTGTTGAGGCTGGAATAGGACAGTGGTCGCCATTTTATGCCCCATGGAATACTAGCTCTGCAGTATTTTAAGAGGCCTTATTTAAAGGAGAGTGTTTGGGAGGCCCAGGGGTCCTTTTTGTTTTCATCTTTTTTAGTTTCTCAAAGAACTCCTCGGGGCCTCCCAGAGGCTACTCTTCATTGGGAATCCCTGTGGGGTTTACTGTATGTGTCACCATAGAACTCTTTTCTTGAGGGACATCTCAAGGGATTATTTTGGACACACTAATGAAGTTACAGAAGAGTCATTCCAGTTGGTTATTAATGTGGTCTTCATGGCTCAAGGTTCACCTCCTTGGATCCTTATTTTTTTATTTTTATTTATTTATTTATTTATTTTTGAGACAGAGCCTCAAACTGTCACCCTGGATAGTGTGCCATGGCGTCACAGCTCACAGCAACCTCCAATTCCTGGGCTCAAGCGATTCTCCTGCCTCCACCTCCCAAGTAGCTGGGACTACAGGTGTCCGCCACAACACCTGGCCATTTTTTGGTTGCAGCCTGGCCGGGGCTGGATTCGAACCTGCCAGCTCAGGTGTACGTGGCTGGCGCTTTAGCCCGCTGAGCCACAGGCGCCTAGCCCTTGGATCCTTATTTGTAGGTCTTCTTGCTTGGTTATTTGGGTTGCCACAGTAATTGCTCTATCATCTCCAAACCTTGCTCCCTTCACCTGACCGCCGAGTGCAGTGCTCACTGTGAGATATTCCCAGCAGAGGCAATGGCATATTCATCAGCAATTTTGAGGCCCTCCTGGCCCTTTGTGTGTGTGTGTGTGTGCATCTAGTCCTATCCGAGTAACAAATACTTACGTGCTTCCTGTGAGTGTGCATACTTACCTTCAAGCAGTGAGCATGCTTTGATGCACAAAATGTATTGCTACCTCTTGTTCACTATTACATTCTCTTTTGTTCTTTTTGACACTGTAGGTTTAGACCCATTTTACTTCTTTTCTGTCATTTTAGTAGAGCTTCCAAAGGCCATAGACATATCGACTCTGCCATATTTAAGTAGAAATCTCCCTATCAACTCAACTTTGTTGATAAGAAAGAGAGGTGTTGAATTTCTTTATTTCTTTCTTTTCCCATTATGGAGGAAATTCAAGTCCTTTTTAATGGTGGTGGATAAATCTTCCAAGCTTCACCAGTCCTGTCTCCTGACATTCGCTTGCTTGCCTACAGTACAGGGGAGTTCCTGTGTTTTTGTGAGTGGGTGAGCCTGTGCTATTCTGGGTCTCTCTTTCCTGGCTGCCAATAGAGCAGGTGTTTTTCATGGAACACGAGAGCTGCCAGGATCCACGCTGCCTCCTGCTTTGTGCTTAACACTTGTGTCTGGACTGTCTGGTGCTGCCAGCTCTGTAGTTTGATTTCTCCATTCTTCTTCTCCCATTGCATGAAAAGATGAAGCAATATGTCAGACAGATCCACATTTTCTGCTTCATCTTTATAGGAGAGAAAGGATTTCCAATCTTTGTTTTCTTAATGGTTCAAGTGGAATATCCAGGCAACCCCTTTGGAAGTATTTCCCCCCAAAAAACTAAATAATATTTGAATGTGGTTGCCATGCTTCACATTATCAGACATTTAGGAAATGCTGTAATCCAGGCTGGAATGCTGGGTGCTGGGGATAAATAGATGGGTAAGACATAATCTGTAGCTGGACGCTACAATAAATAAGCAACAAATAATTTCTGTAGAGTAAGTAGGCAGTGCTATGACAGCTCTGTGCACAGGGGCCTATGGAGCACAGGGACAAACTTCCCACTCACCTGAGGGCTTTGAGTGGGCCCCAGAAAAGGCTCTGAGACGAATCTGAGACTTTTGTTTATTTTCTCTTTTAGACAAGGTCTTACTATGTGGCCCAGGTTGGACTCAAACTCCTGGACTCAAAGGTTCCTTCTGCCTCAGCCTCCTGAGTAGCTGGGACAATAGGTTGCTAGCTAATCCACCCACTTTTGAAAGACTTTTACTAGAACTCCTAGCATGATATATGTCATTCAGATTACAAATTGGTGTTGTATTTTCAACTTCTTTTGTATATAACACATATTATTGGGAGCATTTTACTTTTTTTTTCATTTTTAGACAGTCTCATGTTGTTGCCCTGGGTAGAGAGCCATGGCATCACAGTTCACAGCAACCTCAAACTCTTGGGCTTAAGCGATTCTCTTGCCTCAGCCTCCCAAGTAGCTGGGACTACAGGTGCCCGCCACAATTTCTGGCTATTTTTTGGTTGTAGTTGTCATTGTTGTTTGGCAGGACCGGGCTGGATTCAAACTCACCAGCTCTGGTGTATGTGGCTGGCACCCTATCTGCTTGAGCTACAGGCACCAAGCACATTCGTACTTATTTTTATGTTGATTAAAATCTTAAGGATTAAAAATATCTCAGATTGCATGTGAAGCCCGCACACTGTACCCCATGATTGAACTAATGTACATAGCTATGATTCAATAAAAATAAATAATAATAAAATCTTAAGGATTTTTGCTAGATAATGGCCTGCTATTGCTGAAATGTTCATTTTGTCAAAAGTAGTGAGAAGAAATTCACAACACAAAAATCTATCCAGGTGTCTTAGGAATCAAATGATAAAAAAAATCACATTCACATGACATTTTGGAGTTTGCAAAGCACTTTTCCATCTTCTCTGATAATATTTGATACTGACAATAATCTTACAAAGTTGAGTTGATAGGGAGATTTCTACTTAAATATGGCAGAGTCAATATGTCTATGACCTGTGGAAACTCTATTAAAACGACAGAAAAGAAATAAAATGGGTCTAAACCTACGGTGTCAAAAAGAACAAAAGAGAATGTAATAGTGAACAAGAGGTAGCAATACATTTTGTGACTGTGGAAATGAGATGAAGTAGGTAACTCCCACAGAGACGCAGAGCGTATCAGAGGAGGGTATTGATGTGTTCTCACAACCCAGAAAGGCTCAGGTCAGGGAGAGGCAGGATCTGCTGAGCGGGGCTGGAAAAAGGGAAATTGGTTCCGGGTCTGTAGATTCCCCACCTCTGTTCTCAGGTAGATTGAGTCTTTCTTGGAGAGATTGTTCTGCTAAAAGACCAAATAGCTGGGTGGGCAGGGGTGGCCCTATCACTCTAGAATGAAGCTCAACATTACCAAGTTCGCTCATGTCTTCTTTGAGCTTGGTAGTGAGTCCCTGCTTAATGGGAATGACCCTGTGAAGGTTGCTGGACATTTGGGTGAGGCCTCTCATGTGAATGACAGGAACTAAAATCAAAAATAGGAAAAAAAGGTGGCACCTGTGGCTCAATGGAGTAGGGCACTGGCCCTATATGCTGGAGGTGGTGGGTTCAAACCCAGCCCTGGCCAAAAAAACAAAAAAAAAAGAAAGAAAGAAAAAAATAGGAAAAAAATTTAGAAAAAGGCAATATAAGAAGTAGACAATAACTTACAAAAAGTAAAATAAAATTACCAATTTGCTGGCAAAATAATGGCAAATTTTTTTAAATAAGGAAATTTCCCACAATCTAGAAAAATGGGCAAGAGCGAGAGAAAGAGTTTTAAAACTATTAGATTAATCCCAGCTGATAGGAATTTAAGAAATAGAACAGAGAGGGAAAAATTATCAAAGAAATCATGGAAAAAGAAGTTCCCAGGAGGAAGGCAGGCCTCTATATTCAAAGGGCCTATCCAGAAAATGAAAGAAAAGAAGATTTACACTAAATAATATTTTCATAATATCTCAGAACACCAGAGATAAGGAAAGAGGGCTAAAAGTTTCTATAGAAGGAAAAGAGAAGTCCCACATGTGAAGATTCTGGAATGAGAGTGGCAGTGGAATTCCCAGGAACATCATTGGGAACTGGCAGACAATGGAGCAAGGCCGTCAATATTTCAAGGAAAAATAATT
>CAUYON010123959.1:0-10913 GCA_963573935.1 Arctocebus calabarensis | reverse complement strand
TGGGCATCAGGGTGACTGAGAAAACAGTTCAACAATGACACTTGACAAGAAATGTCTGTCTGTGCAAACTGATACAACCTTTTTGGAAGGAAGTATGGAGAACTCTCAAAGAACTCAAGCTAGACCTCCCATTTGATCCTGCAGTCCCATTACTGGGCATCTACCTAGAAGGAAAAAAATCCTTTTACCATAAGAACACTTGCACTAGACTGTTTATTGCAGCTCAATTTACAATCGCCACAATGTGGAAACATCCTTAATGCCCACCAACCCAGGAATGGATTAACAAGCTGTGGTACATGTACACTATGGAATACTATTCAGCCATTAAAAAAATGGAGACTTTATAGCCTTTGTATTAACCTGGATGGAAGTGGAACATATTATTCGTAGTAAAGCATCACAAGAATGGAGAAGCATGAATCCAGTGTACTCTATTTTGCTATGAGGACAATCAACAACAATTATTGACACAGTGGGGGTGAGGGAAGGGGAGAGCAGAGAGAGAAAGAATGAGGAAGGGGTGGGGAAAGGAAGAGCAGAGAGAGGGACGGAGTGAGGGGGGTGGGGTCTTGGTGTGTGCCACACCTTTTGGGGGCAAAACAGGATTGTAAGAGGGACTTTACCCAACAAATGCAACCAGTGTAACATGGTTTCTTATACTCTCAATGAATCCCCAACAATAAAAAAATAAAAAATAGCAGTTGTTACCAGGGTAGGGGATAGAAGGGGAAGAAACAGGAAAAATGTAGGTCAGAGGATACAAAGTAACAAGTATCTAAGTGGCACGTCTACAGACCTCAGGAACAACAGCAGAACTAGCTGTGATAGAAGGGTACTGCAGATGGGATTCATGCTACCTGAGTAGATTTTAGTTGCTCTTACCACAAAAACAACAACAAAAAAACTATGTGAGATGATGTGATATTAATTTGCTTCACTATAGTAACCCTTTTTTCTGTCTATGTGCATCCCATACCATTACGTTGTGTACCATAGACACAATAAAATTTATTAAAAATAAAAAAATAAAAGAAATGTCTGTCTGTCTTGCTGATAGTTACTGAGCTTTTAAGAATGAGGGACAGAATTTCTCTGTTGCTAAAACCAGTTTGGGACTTACAGCGCTCAAAAATACTCGTAAGATGTGTGTGTGTGGACATATATACATAGTATTTAGTCTTTAATTGATGACTTAACATATATATGTGTGTGTGTGTGTGTGTATGTATATATATATATATATACATACACAGATTTCTTTTTCTTTTTTTGCAGTTTTGGCCAAGGCCAGTCTTGAACCTGCCACCCCAGGTATATGGGGCCAGCACCTTACTCCTTGAGCCACAGGCACTACCCAACTTTTTTTTTTTTTGTAGAGACAGTCTCACTTTATCGTCCCCAGTAAAGTGCCATGGCATCACATTGTTCACAGCAACCTCCAACTCTTGAGCTCAAGCGATTCTCTTGCCTCAGCCTCCCAAGCAGCTGGAACTACAGGCACCTGCCACAACACCCAGCTATATATATATATATATATTTTTTTTTTTTTTTTTTTGAGACAGAGCCTCAGGCTGTCACCCTGGATAGAGTGCGGTGGCATCACAGCTCACAGCAACCTCCAATTCCTGGGCTCAAGCGAGTCTCCTGCCTCCGTCTCCCAAGTAGCTGGGACTACAGGTGCCCGCCACAACCAACGCCCGGCCAATTTTTTGGTTACAGCCGTCATTGTTGTTTGGCGGGCCAGAGCTAGATTCGAACCCGCCAGCTCAGGTGTGCGTGGCTGGCGCCTTAGCCTGTTGAGCCACAGGTGCCAAGCCAAGTGCCCAGTTATTTTTTGTTGCAGTTTGGCTGGGGCCAGGTTTCAACCTGCCACCCTTGGTATATGGGGCCGGCATCCTACTCACTGAGCCACAGGTGCCATCCCAACTTATTTTTAGTTTTTTGGGGTTTTTTTTTGAGACTTATTTTTAATATTCATTCAGTAATGGAAGGAAATGTTTTTAGATATATACCTATGACTGTACTTGTGTAAAACCTCTGCAAAACACATGAAGGAATGCTTATGACACTTCTGATAAGCAAAAACAGAAAATTTAATAAGAATGTGATACAAAATCAATATAAAAATGTCAGCAATTTTCATAAATACAAGCAGTGACTAACTTGAAGATGCAGTGGAAAGGGAAAAAATTCACAAACACAGCAAGATAAAGTACTTAGGAATAAACTAACCTAGAATGTAAATCTATATGAAGTAAACTAAACAGTAGCAGAGGATGCAAAGAAAGGAAGGAAAAACACAGAAAGACTTACCAGTTTCTCCAGTAGGACTCAATATCACAACAATTTTGGTTTCCCCTAAATTATTCTATACATTTAAAATGATTCCAGTGAAACGTCAATAGGCTTTGGGGGGCACTAGATGAGCTGATTTTAAAGTTCAAAAGGAAATATAAACAATCAGCTAAAAAAAAAAAAAGTAAAAAAAATAGTAGGGGCTGCTAAAAAAAAAAAAAAAAAAGCTAACCCTAGTATGTATTTAAGTATACATGGGTTACTAGGCAAGTTTTGAGACAAACTGGGTTATAGTACATTATTTCACTTCCAAGAAACACAGGCAACAGCATCCTTCCTGATTCACTGTCCACGTTCCAGCCTGCTTGCCTGATTGGTATTCCTGGGAGGGCTTCATGTTCCCTCTATACAGACTTCATGGTTTTTGATGTTTGTGTATTTCACAATTTTCATAATAACTCACATACACATCATAAAGCTTCAAAGATTAAAACAATATGGCATAGACCTGTGAAATATCATCAAAAAGATCAATGAAACCCAACAGAAATTCCAGAAATAGACTCAAAATATATGCAAGATTTTTGGACATTGTAGAAGTGGCATTGAAAAATGAGGAAAAGATAAAATTTCCAATAAATGATACTGTGATAACTCTACATCAAAAAAAAATTATAAAGCTACCTCACATTTAAATGTTTTAAATAGACCCATAAGAATACTTGAAAGAAAAAAATGAAGAAAATCCTTTATGACTTTTTACTGGGGAATGTTTTCCTATGAACTAAAATTCAGAAGCCATAAACAAACCACAGAAAAAAATCCATGTTTACCCTATATAAATCAAAAACATTTTCATGAAAAAAAAGTAAAGTAAAAAACAACAACACATTGGGTTCAATATTTTCAAAGCATGGCAAAGACCAAGGTCTAAAATCCCTACTATAAAGAGCTCCCAAAAAAAAAGTAGAAAAATAAGCAAAGCACATAAACATATGCCTCACAGAAAATAAAATACGAAAAACTCTTGAGCATGTGAGGAGATGCTTAATTTCAGTCAAAAGAGAAATGCAAATTGAAACTGCTCTCATACTATTTTTAATCCATCACATGGGCAAAAATCCAAAAAGTTTGATAACGAATCCTGTTGACAAAACCATGGAAAAATATGCACGCTTATACATTGCTGGTGGGAGTATAAACTGGCACAGTCCTTTTGGAAGAGAATTTTGCAGTATCTATCAAAATTACAAATGCAAAAAAAAAAATCCTTTTACTCTGCAATTCCATTTTTAGGCATTTATCCTATAGATATACTTATAAAAATGCAAACTTGACCTAATTGCAAGATTATTCTATGCAGCACTGCTTTTCATAGCATTAAGTTGGATATAATCTAAATGTTATAATTAGAAAGCTGGTTAAAATGGGTATGGCACATGTATATGATAAAATACTGTGCAACTGGGAAAAAGAATGGGCAAGAACGGGCTTCATACACTAATACAGAAATATCATGAAGATGTGCTATGGAATTTAAAAAAAAAGCCAAGTGCAGATCTAGTATACAAAGTATGTCCCCCCCCCATTTATATCAAGAGATGAAGGCACGTGAATTTATACTCACATATACATCGCATAAATTATAATTGATTTTTATCAATGTGCACACATTGCCTGTTCAACACTTAAATAAATATGTTAAAGTTATTCCTTAAAAGATACACGCTAATGAAATAGCTCATAGAGACCATGAAAAAAAGTGAAACTCTAGAACTACGGAAATAGAGAGCAGAGAAATTATGGAAAAGGAGAAGGGCCATGCGTGGGACTAACGCAAAGCCAAGTGTCAGGGGCCGGTAGTCCCAGCTACTCGGGAGGCTGAGGCAAGAGGATCAGATCACTTGAGCCCTGGAGTTCAAGTTCAGCATGAGCAAAAGAGCAAAAACTGTCTTAAAAAAAAAAAAAAGAAAGAAAGAAAAGAATCAGATGCAAATAACTGGAATTGTGAAGGAATTAAATATATGCATATGCACCAGAATGTGTCTGAATTGTTCCTATGTATCATATAAACTCATATGTGTGTGCATATATACATATTTCATAATTTAAAACATTTCAATAGGCAATGAATGTCCTTTGTCTCTGCGATTGTAGACCTAGAAATCTTTTTCAAGAAAAGTATTAAGAATGCACTCAAAGATTGAGGAACAAGGCTGTACCTCACATGCAAATACTCAAAACTAGATGACTGATTAAATAAGTCATGGCCCCCCACATAAGGAAATGCCAAGCAGACACCAAATTTATGCTACACAATATTTAATGATTACCAAAGATGTTACTCTCTGCTGCAAAGACATACACTAACAGTTATCTCTGAGAGTGGGATAATGGGTGGCTTTCATTCTTTTTGCATATTAATATTCTCTAATTTTTCTACAATGAATATGTATTACTTCTGTAATAAAAAAAAATGAAAGTTATTTAAAAAAGGAAAAAATAGAAAAGAAAAAAGCCCAGCTTTGTTGATAGATATCGGAGAGGGTTACCCTAAAGGACGTCTACTTGCCTAGATTCCTTACTCCAATATCTCTATGCTGTGTTGAAATCCAGAATCTTTCCTCAACTGCTTCTGGGGGCAAGAGGGATGGGGAAGAGAGGGACCTTCAGGGATGCAGGCTCTGCTCCATCTGCCTGCCCTCCTACACACACACACACACACACTCTACCAGAGTAGCTTCACTTCGCTATATTATGCAAATAGGTCTTCTGCCTAAGATTTAACTTTAATAAAGGGGTCAGCAAGTGGAAAAAAAAACCCACAGGAATACTACACAATGAAGCCCTACACCATGGTGTCTAATCCAAGCACCAAAAAGAGAGCACTTACCTCTCCCTGAAAATGCCTTCTCAGAACTCAGATCGTGAGTCTGAAGAGCTAACAGCCCTGACAGGAAGAAAGAGCATCTGTCCAGGCCCAAATGTGTGATTCAACAGGACTCTCCAAAAGGCATCAAGGAGATTTTTCTGTCTGCTAGAATAGAGGTTAGGGACATGAGGAGTGGGAGCCCCTAGCAGTCAAGGCAAGATCAGAGTGAGCCCCAGAGACATGGAAGGATACCAAGGAAGGTGCGGCCACAGCCCCGTCCAGAGGTTGCCACAGAATGATGTGGGTTGTTGGTCTTTGAAAACATGCTGAGTCACATCTCTCACCAAAGATGACTTGTTGCTAAAGATTCAGGACACGAGCCGATTGTTCCCCAACTCTAAAAGAGGTCAAGACCAGCGTCCTGCTGACTCCCCCTCCGGAGTGAGCAACCCTCACTTATCTCCAGCTGCCTCTCCTGGAGTGGGAAGGAGAGGGCAGTGTGCCCTGCAAAGACTCAGGACAGATGCACATCTTACTTTGCCCGTTGGCCACAGAAAATGACTGACCCCACCTTATCTAGCTCTGAATAGTTGGCCAAAATAACAATAATACACTAGCAGCCGTCACTTTAATGACTGTTTTTCACCATTTGTCAGGCACCACACATAACATAAAGAATTTTAAGCCTAACACCAAGGCTGTGAGGTGATGCAGAAGATGCACTGTGAAAATGGTCCCACTTCCCTGCTTCTCCTTGCTTTCCTGCTCTTGGCCATGGGACTATGCAGCTCTTCCCATTAGCTGTGTCTATACGGTAGCCCTTGACTTTGGGCAGATGTTATGACTTTCTTTTCCAGTAGAAGGAGACAGAAGCGATTGCATTGCTGATTCTAAGACTAAGCCTCAAGAGCCCTTGCCCATACCACTCATTCTTGGAATCCTGCCATTCCAGTGAGAGGGAGCCTGGGCTATCCGTGGGAGGGTGGGAGACCAGATGGAGAAAAGCCACACAAGCCAAAGCCACCCTCAAAGCAGCTGACCGCCTCACTGACCACAGACATGAATGACTCCACTCAAGATCAGCCAATCCTGGCCCAGGTGATTAGGAGGAAATAATACACGGTTGTTGTTTTTAAACTGCTACATTTTAGGATACTTTGTTACACTGTATTACTATGGTAATAGATAACTGGATAATTGGATAACTAGAAAGTGCCACCACTTTGTTGCCAAACTCAAATTGAGAAAGGAGAAACTTTCCTGTTATAGATTGAATGTTTGTGTCCCTTCAGAATTCATGTGTTGAAGCCTTAACCCCCAGTGTGATGGTATTTGGAAATGAATTCTTCGGGAGATAATTAGCATTAGATTAGGTAACGAGGGTGAGGTCATAAGGGTCCTCAGAAGGGGACTTGTGCCCTTATAAGCAGAGACCTGGGACAGGGGTCTCTTCCTCTGTCTTTTTTGCCATGTGAGGACACAGGGAAGGTGCTGTCGGCAAGCCAGGAAAAGAGCCTTCACCACCTCACCAGAAACCAACAGCACCCTGATATCAAACTTCTAGCCTCCAGACGATGAGAAAAAATGAATTTCCATTGTTTAAGCTGCCCAGAGTGTGGTATTCTGTTATGGCGGACTGAGCAGACTGAGACAAGATCTCAGGGCTAGTAGGTGATCACATGAGAAGTCGGGGCTTAACAAACAGTTCCTGCCCAGCCTCACAACTGGGAAAAGATCAGGAGGACTCAGCTTGTAAGGAATTTCTCAGCTACACCCACAAGGCTATCCCTTGCCTTGAGGTATTCTAGAAGCCAAAATGTTCTAGGCATATGAAATTCCAAGGCTGCAAACAAACTTGGGGGGCATTAGCTTCCCCTTCCTGGATAACAGATGACAATGTTGCAGATCACATGATCCAAATGAATGGATCAAGGTCAGACTGTATATAAGGCAAAGAAAAGGCTGAAACAAAGGTCTCCTGGCAGGAAGAGAGGTACTCATTTGTCCCAAATAACAGGAAGAGCTATCCTTCAGAAATTCTCATCTTGTTTCCAACCCCAGCTCCCCAAAGGCCTCAGTCTTGAGTTCCAGAAGCCAGAACTTCTAGGACCTGTAAATTCCCACTACCACTTGCCCCATCCCCAAACCCTTCTCCATAAATCAGTCTGGTAAAGTTCTCAGCGAACACGGCACAGACAGATGGGAGAACCCGGGTTCCTATTGGGCAGCCTAGTAAATGGGGCTGCCCCTACCCACTATCATCACAGAGGCAGCAGCACCCAGTGGCCATGAAGGAGACAGAGTCCCTGAGGTGACCCGCCTGGCCTCTCCAAAGCCACGTGGTGGATCTTGTAGCAGAGACTGTAGCTTGACGAGGCTGTTGGCTGTTCCCCATACATATGGTGGCCTGGCAGCTGCTTTCAAGGTCTTTCAAACTACATAGCAATCAGGAGGTCTGAGGGCTTGGAGTCCGTCTGCTGTGCAAAGACAGAGCCTCATTTGAGATGCCACAAAGCTTCAGGGATGCTGCGTGGTGCCCCCAGAGCCTGAGCACTGACCCCAGGCTCTCAGCAGTGGCAGGGCTCTGGGAGAAAATGACGTTTCCTCAGAACACACTGACAAAGAGCTGCTGTCTCTGGCGCTCAGGCAACACCCGATGACAAGGCATGGTCCTAGTCCTCAAGGAGCCTCCAGTTGAGAGGCAGGATTCTACCGAGGTTTTTACAGGGTTGCGGATGTACACAGAAGGCAGTTAATCCTGTCTTGGGGGAATCAGGGTGGAGGAGGGACCTTCAAGAAACCTATTCAGAGGACATGAGATAGGGGCCTTCAAGGAGCTCTTTCCTGCAGTCACTTATCTGGAGGCTGCCTGGGAATCATATAAAGTCAGGAATGAAGCAGATGAGAAATTCACCTTCTGTGGTCTCAACCTCCTGGGTATTTCAGATTCGCCAGCATCTAGGCTGACCTTCAATGTCCAACAACCAGCAACCATGCTGCTTAAACTAACCTGTGGCTTTCTTTCTTCTTAGAGGAAGTGACAGCCCTCAGGGTGGTCTACAAAGTCCTGCAGGACCAGCCTCTGGCCGCTCCATCTGCCCTTTTGGGTGTTCATTTCCTTCAGTCCTTTGAGTGACATCTCCCAGCAGGAGAGTGAGCACAGACTCCTCTGCCCTCAGGCCTCACCTAAAGGGTGCCCTGCTGAAGTCAGGGTGACACAGATCCTGAGATGTTCCAGAACCAGGTCTCTTTCTCTCACCTCACTTAGCACATTGTGACTGGAGGCTTCCTGATGACAGAATTGTCTCATTAATGTCTGTCTTTCAACAAATCAGTAAACCCCATTGGAGTAGGAGTCTTTTGTGCTTGGGCTTACATCGGCACGCTCACTCTCTACCCCTGTGCGGGGCACGCAGTGTGCACACCTGAAACAGCTGTGGAGAAATGAACAGGTGAGTGTGTATTGCAAGAATTTGAACTGGGAGTTTTGCCTTGAAGAATGGAAGATCCATAGAGTTACAGGTTGAGTGTCCCCAGAAGAAGATCTTGGGATCAAAATTTGAGAATATAAAAAGTGAAACCACGAAAAGCGGAGTGGGGAAGAGGAAAAGAGAAGACAGGAAAGGAAGAAAGGAGGGAGGGAGGGAAGGAGGGAGGGAGGGAAGGAAGGAAGGAGGGAGGAAGGGAGGGAGGGAAGGAAGGAAGGAGGGAGGGAGGGAGGGAGGGAAGGAAGGACGAAAAGAAGGAAGGAAGGAAGGAAAGAAGGAAGGGAGGGAGGGAGGAAGGAAGGAGGGAGTGAGGGAAGATGGGGTACATACACAAACAAGACCCCTGGACTAGGGGGCTGGGAGGAAGGAGGAGGCAGAAAGCAAGCGAGAGGCTGGATGAAACACCTGTGTGCACAACCAATCAGGCAGGAGCAAGGGAGAACTGGCCATTTCTCTTGGCTTTCTAGTTCATTTGAGGTGGCTCCATTGGCTTTCTAGTTCATTTGAGGTGGCTCCAGCCCCAGCTTCTGGGCTTGCTGAGATGAGAGTTATCAAGTCCACCTTCTCTGTGCTCACTACTACTGGCTCCCTATAGGCCCACAATTTCAACTCCTCCAATTCAGGAATTTTTTAAAATAACTCTCAGCCCCTGCCCCTGGCTCCTGAGAATACCAAAGACTAAACTGAAAGGCCCGACTCCCTCCCTCCTGAAGAAGTGGCACCTTGGACAGAGACAATAACTCATGGCTAGAAGCTCCAGACATCTGTGTGCCTTATTTTCCAGAGCTCGTCACATTCAGGCAAAGTGACAGAAAGTGACATCTGCTAGAGACCAGGGGGAGGAAATTCAAGATCGAGGCAAGCAAGATATTACCAAGATGTTACGAACGGCACCCCGTATCTTCTGCTGAACTTCTCCATGTGTAGGTACCCCGCACTCAGCCAGACACTCAGCACATGCTTTCCTGAGCCCCTGTTGTGTCTCTGGCACCGTGCTCAGAACTGGGAGCTGCGATGACGACAGACCAGGTCCCTGCCCTCTGAATTTGTAATCCAGGAGAGGACACAGGCATCAATCCAGTAACTGCCCAAATGTCTGCTAAACCACAGCCTGGATAAGAGCTGGGAAGGTGAGGCACTCAGTATGGCCTGGGGGATGAGCGGATGGCTGATCTCAACTAGGGACCAGGGAGGCCTCGCTGAGAAAGAGATGCCAGAGACGGCGATCAGTCCAGGAGGAGGAGTGGGCAGGAGGAAACGTTCCCAGAAGAGGAAGCAGCATGACAAAGTGGGCTGGTGGAGGATGAGGGCCGGTGTGGTCTGAGACAAGGCAGGGAAGGGAGCTAGCGCAGTGGTCCGTGCAGGTCCTGAGTCCCCCTGCGTGGAGGGAGGTCAAGGCGTCTTGTGCTAGGGGGCTAAAAACACTGAGTGAGGCAAGGTGGGAAAAAGTAACTTGCTGGTCACTCCTTAACCAGAAAAGTGGGAAAGATGCAGTGGGACTCAGGCAGCTGCAGAATTGGTCTTACAGAGCGCCTCCCACGTGCCGGGCATTCTGTAGATATTTGCAAATCCTTAGATTCACTCACTTACTCAACTTGACAACAATTATCTACAAAGCCACTTCTACTCTCTATGACCAAGTGAAAGGCAGAGGTATTTTTTTTTTCAAAATCATCCTTCAATAAAGGAAAGCAAGTGAACTTATATTCAAATTCCTGACAATAGCTCTCCTATTAAAGGGCAGTTCTCGCATTCGCTTTATTTCAACCAACAAAGTATCATTTGGGGAAAAGACATTAGCCTGAAATGACCTCAATCAATGCTAGTTCTGGAAACTTCTGAGAGGTTGCCTGATGGAATCGTTAAAGGAGGAGGCAAAGATATTTAACCTATATGTAATAATTATTCCTGGGTTTAACCTTCACCTTACGAGCTGGGGATGTTGCTCTAAACAAGTCATTTACAAATCACTTTAAACAGCAATGTCACAAGTAGTTACACTGCAGAGCCCTATGAATACACATACCTGCAGAAGAAATGGAAAAAGTCACTCTCCTAATGTGATGCAAATGAATATAGGTAGATGGGGATGGATTCTCCAGGGACAGCATTTTTCACAGATCCACACAATGCTGGGTTTTAAGCAACTATGATGGCAATGCAGATTCTGCACCCTGGAAAACTGGGTAAGATGCTCCACATTGGGGGTCTGGCAGTGGCAGAAGCCTGGAGTGGCTTTGAATAAAATTGCTCCA
>CAUYON010123951.1:0-13975 GCA_963573935.1 Arctocebus calabarensis | reverse complement strand
GCAGGTTCAAACCCAGCCCCTGCCAAACTGCAACCAAAAAAAAACCGAGCATTGCGGCAGGCGCCTGTGGTCCCAGCTACTCTGGAGGCTGAGGCAAGAGAATCGCCTAAGCCCAGGAGTTGGAGGTTGCTGTGAGCTGTGTGACGCCACAGCACTCTACCGAGGGCGATAAAGTGAGACTCTGTCTCTACAAGTAAATAAATAAATAAATAATATATATATATATATTTTTGAGACAGAGTTTCATGTCACCCTCAGTAGAGTGCTGTGCTGTCCCAGCTCACAGCAACCTCAAACTCTTAGACTTATGTGATTATCTTGCCTCAGCTTCCCATTTAGCTGAGACTACAGGCGCCCGACACAAGGCCCAGCTAATTTTTTGTTGCTTTTGTAGTTGTCATTGTTGTTTAGCAGGCCCAGGCCGGGTTTGAACATGCCAGCCTGGGTGTATGTGGTTGGTGCTGTAACCACTGCGCTACAGATGCCAAGCCTAAATATTTTATTCTTTTGTATGAAATTGTGAAAAGATTCACCTTGGTATATTGATCTTATATCATTCAGCCTATTTACTTGTTTTTAGCTACAGATGCCACCAATAAATAATAATTTTAAAAGATACACTTTGGCTTGGCGCTTGTGGCTCAAGCAGCTAAGGCGCCAGCCACGTACACCTGAGCTGGCTGGCGGGTTCGAATCCAGCCCGGGCCCGCCAAACAACGTCAGCTGCAACCAAAAAATGGCTGGGCGATGTGGCGGGTGCCTGTAGTTCCAGTTACTTGGGAGGCAGAGGCAGGAGACTCGCTTAAGCCCAGGAATTGGAGGTTGCCGTGAGCTGTGAAGCTACGGCCCTCTATCCAGGGTGACAGCTTGAGGCTCTGTCTCAAAAAAAAAAAAAAATACACTTTGGCTGGGAAGCAATGGTTAATATTTGTAATTCCAGAATTTTGGGAGGTTGAGATAAGAGGTCCACTGGAGGCTAAAAGTTTGAGAACAGACTGGTCAACACAGCAATACCTGTCTCTATGAAAAATATAAATAAAAAGAAAAAATGGGGTGACGCCTGTGGCTCATTGAGTAGGGTGCCAGCCCTGTATTCCGAAGGTGGCGGGTTCAAACTCGCCGAACTGCAAAAAAAAAAAGAAAGAAAAAATGACTCAGCGCCTGTGGCTCAAACAGGCTAAGGCGCCAGCCACGTACACCTGAGCTGGCAGGTTCGAATCCAGCCCTGGCCCGCCAAACAACGATGGCTGCAACAACAACAAAAAAATGGCCAGGCGTTGTGGCAGGCTTCAGTAGTCCCAGTCACTTGAGAGGCAGAAGCAGGAGACTCGCTTGAGCCCAGGAATTGGAGGTTGCTATGAACAGCACTCTATCCAGGGTGACTGCTTGAGGCTCTGTCTCAAAAAAAAAAAAAAAAAAAGAAGAAGAAAAGAAATGAGCTGGGTGCAAAAGCTCACTCCTATAATCCTAGCACTCTGGGATTCTGGTAGATTACCTGAGCTCAGAGTTCGAGATAAGCTTGAGTAAGAGCAAGACTGCATCTCTACTAAAAATAAAAAAAAATTATGCTTGGGAGCCTGAGCAAGATAATCGCCTAAGCCCAAGAGCTGGAGGTTGCTGTGAGCTGTGACGCTATGGCACCCTACCGAGGGCGACAAAATAAAAAAATAAAATAAAAAATTAGCCTGGTGTTGTGGCAAGTGCCTGAAGTCCCAGCTACTCAGGAGGATGAGGCAAGAGGATTACTTGAACCCAGGAATTGAGATTGCTGTGAGCTATGACACCACAGCACATTATCCAGGGCAACAGAATGAGACTCTGCCTCAAAAAAAAAAAAAAAATGAGCTGTGTGTGTTGCCGTGCTTATAGTCCCCAGTTACTCCAGAGGCAGAGGTGGTTGGATGACTTGAACCCAAGAGTTTGAGGTTGTAGTGAGCTGTGATGATGTCATTGCACTTCACCCCTGGCAATAAACTGAGATTCTGTCTCTAAAATACATACATAAATAGAAAAATAGATTTATAGACAGGTGGAACAGAATCAAAAAATCAAAAAAATAAAACCTTTACTTTTATCTACGGTCAATTGATTTTCCACAGAAGTTCCAAGGCAGTTCAATTGGGAAATACATACATTTCCAATAAATGGTGTTGAAATAATTGTATATCCACATTCAGGGAGGGAAAAATCTTAGGCCCTTACCTCACAGCATACACAAAAATCAATTAAATTGTTTTGAAAAATATGAAGCAAAGCAAGGTAGTGAATTTCAATGAACTTAGGCTATCTTTATTTAAAATTTTGACATTTTGTTCATTATGGATTTTCACACTAAATTTTGATTTTCTACAATATTGCATTAAAGTAGTATTTGTCTTAATTACTGAGTTTTTTTGGAACCCCCCCAAATTTTGGGCCTGTGGTTCTGACCCTCATGAGAATAGCAGTTACTTTAGTGGGAGGAGAGAGAGGGTTATCATCAGTAAAGGCACTTACTGGGCATTTGGAGTGCTGGCAACAACATTCCATTTCTTGGCTTAGTGTTTGTATAGATGTTCATTTTACAGTAATTTAATAGGCTGAACATTTATATCTCATGTACTTTCTATGTGCTTGAAAAATGTAATAAAGGGGAAAAATATAAAAGTTGATATAGGGCAGCGCCTGTGGCTCATCAAGTAAGGCGCCAGCCCCATATACCAAAGGTGGCAGGTTCAAACCCAGCCTTGGCTGGAACTGCAATACAAAAAAATAACCGGGCGTTGTGGCGGGCGCCTGTAGTCCCAGCTACTCGGGAGGCTGAGGCAAAGAGAATAGCTTAAGCCCAGGAGTTGGAGGTTGCTGTGAGCTGTGTGATGCCACGGAACCCTCACAGCGATAAAGTGAGACTCTGTCTCTACAAAAAAAAAAAGGTTCCGGCTTGGAGCCTGTGGCTCAACGGGCTAAGGCGCCAGCCACGTACACCTGAGCTGGCGGGTTCGAATCCAGCCCGGGCCCACCAAACAACAATGATGGCTGCAACCAAAAAATGGTCGGGCGTTGTGGCGGGCGCCTGTAGTCCTAGCTACTTGGGAGGCCCAGGCAAGAGACTCCCTTGAGCCCAGGGATTGGAGGTTGCTGTGAGCTGTGATGCCACAGCTCTCTATCCAAGGTGACAGCTTGAGGCTCTGTCTCAAAAAAAAAAAAAAAAAAAGGGGTCATATAGAAACATTATAAAAATGGGTTTTTACATTTACTAATAAAGAGAGTATTTTCTAAAAATATCTAAAAGTATAATTTGGGTTTTTTTTATGTATTTGGCATACAAAAGTATTTTGGCATACTTTTTTTTTTTTGAGACAAAGTCTCACTTTATCACCCCCGGTAGAGTGCCATGGTGTCATATCTCACAGCAACCTTAAACTCTTGGACACAAAGTGATTCTCTTGCCTCAGCCTCCTGAGTAGCTGAGACTACAGATGCCTGCCACAATTCTTGGCTATTTTTAGAGATGGGGTCTTGCTTTTGCTTAAAGTTGGTCTCAAACTCATTAGCTCAGGCTATCTGCCTGCATTGGTGTCCCAGAGTGCTGGGATTACACGTGTGAGCCACTGCACTGGGCCCTTGGCATAACGTCTTGAATGGGAAGGGTACAAGTGACTTTTTTCATCAGGAGAAATTTTCTATTTATTGTGTAATCCCATTTTTTCATCAAAGGATAGTCATTGCAAAGGAGGTTGCAGTGCATGGCAGTTTTGTGTTCTAGCCTTAGAAGTCACATAGCATCACTCCTACCCACACTCTTCCAGTTGGGGCAGTCCCAAAGACCTACCTCAATTGAAGGGTGAGGAACATACAGGAGGAATGGTGAGGCTACATTGGGAGAAGAGCATGTGGGTGGGAGAGATTGTCTGAGGCCATCTTTGGAAAATGCAGTCTGTCACATGTGATCACATTGCTTCTCCTTCACTTGGTCATTTTCTTCAGCCCCTGCAAGGAGACTTCCATCCCTCCCTCGCTCCCTTCCTTCCTTCTTTCTGTTTTTCCTTCTTTCCCTATCCTTCTGTTTTGTTTTTTTTTAGACGTGAACCCTGTATGTTTAGCAAGCTTCCAAGTATGTAAATCTTTGAAAAAGAGAGTTTAATTCTTAGTAAGTGAAGCCAGAGTCTAGCCACTCAGAACTAATGATAAGGCAGTGGATTGAAGATATGGGTACCGGGTCTTTTCTTAGGCCAGACACAGTACTTTGAAATAGTTCTGTAACTCCAGCCTCTGCTCTGGCAGGTAAAGTATCCTGTGAACAAGCTTCAGAGGGCAGTGAAGCACAAACTATAGACAGTGACGACATAGTGACACCTGTGTTTCAGAAATCTCCTAAGGCAGTAAGTACACCAGAGTCATGATTGCATGTGAGACAAAAGTGTAAATAATGACAGTGTGCTTAGTGGCCACAAATGTGAAGTTCAAGTCCAATTTTAATGAATCTGATGATAAATAGAAGTTATGGTTAAATTTCCATTTTGTGTGAATGAGAGTCTGTTCATATTGTCACATAAAGGGTAACTTTCTTAATTGGTGTGAAAATTCTGACTTGCCTCAACATTTCTCTCTCTTATCTGGATCCCTTGCTTACCTTTTCTTACTCCCACATCCTTGTCCGTGTACTGTGATTCAGGTCCGGACTGAATGATACGCCCCCCTGTCTTGAAATCCACCTAAGAAGGCCAGGAAAGGTGGCTCACACCTATAATTCTAGCACTCTGGGAGGCTGAGGCAGGTGGATAGCTTGAGCTCACGAGTGGGAGGCCAGCCTGAGCAAAAGCCAGACCCTGTTTCTACTAAAATAGAAAAAAACTGAGGGAAGAGGATTGCTTGAGCCCAAGAGCTGGAGGTTGCTGTGACCTATGACGCCATGGCACTCTACCTAGGGCGACAGCCTAAGACTATCTCAAGAAAAAAACAAAACAGGCTCAGCGCCCGTGGCTCAACAGGCTAAGGCTCCAGCCATGTACACCTGAGCTGGCGGGTTTGAATCCATTGCCCACCAAACAACAATGACGGCTGCAACCAAAAAATGGCCGGGCGTTGTGGCAGGCGCTTGTGGTCCCTGCTACTTGGGAGGCGGAGGCAGGAGACTCACTTGAGCCCAGAAATTGGAGGTTGCTGTGAGCTGTGATGCCACAGTACTCTATCCAGGGTGATAGCTTGAGGCTCTGTCTCAAAAAAAAGTTGTTGGTGGCGCCTGTGGCGCAGTCAGTAGGGTGCTGGACCCATATACTGAGGGTGGCGGGTTCAGGCCCAGCCCCAGCCAAACTGCAACAAAAAAATAGCCGGGCATTGTGGTGTGCACCTGTAGTCCCAGCTACTTGGGAGGCTGAGGCAAGGGAATCGCCTAAGCCCAGGAATTGGAAGTTGCTGTGGGCTATGTGATGCCATGGCACTCTATGGAGGGCAATAAAGTAAGACTCTGTCTCTACAAAAAAAAAGTTGTTAATAAAAGAAAGAATTCAAAAGGCATGCAAAATATGAGCCCAGCAGTCATAAAATTCCATTTCAAATTACTTTGAAGTTTTTGAATACCTATTTTCCTCACTCTCTCAGCTGCTGGACACTCAGCAGTTTGGGACCAACACGAGTCTATGGGTCACACTTTGAGTAACAGCAATACAGGGTTTCTCAATTGCAGCACTATGATTTGGGTAATATTTGGAAGTTTAGCAGCATCCTTGAACCTTTACCTACTAAATGCCATTAGCAGCCCCCTCCAGTTGTGCCATCCTAAAATATCCCCAGATTTTTCCAAATGTCCCACCGTGGGCTGAATCACTGTCCCCTTGAAAACCATGCACACATGTGGGTGATGAAACCAAGGCTGAAAACTTGGTCCAGAAAGACCGGTGCCTGCCTATGAGCTTCAGGGCAGCCCTAGGCAGCACAGTGTTTCCAAGACGATCCAGCTGGTTCCAGGTGGACCCGAGAAGCTCCACTAAGGTCAATGCCAGGGTATGGCATTGGGGCTGGGGAGAATTCCCGATTACAGAGCGTATGGGGAGATGGAATTTACAGGGCTTGCTGAGGAGTGAGAACAGGTACTGAAGAGAGTGAGGGAGGCGCCTTAGAAGATGCCCAGATCTCTGCATTTCACAACTGGGTGGATGGTGGTGCCATGTGCTGAGATGAGGACAGGAGATGAGGGGCCAGGTTGGGTGAAGAGAATGTTTTTCATCTTGGACAGGTTGAGTTTCAAGTCCCCAAGGTAACAGAATGGATAAATTGTGGTGCATCCAAATGATGGACTATTATTCGGCACTAAGCTGTCAAGCCATGGAAAGACCAGGAAGAGACTTAAATGCAGGTTACTGAGAGAAAGGCAGTGTGAAAGGGCCACACATGTGACATTCTGGGAAAAGTGGGACTATGGAGGGAGTGAAAGGTCAGTGGTTGCCAGGGTTTCTGGGGAGGAGGGAGGAATGGGAAGAACATGGGGGATTCTGAGGGCAGTGGGACTGCTCTGTGTGATCCTATAATGGAGACACGTCGCCGTGCATTTGTCCAAACCCACCGGCTGTATATCACCAAGAGTGAGCCCTAAGGAGAACCATGGACTCTGGGTAACGAGGATGTGTCCACGGGGCCTCAGGGATTGTCACAAATGCTCTGCTCCACGGGACAGGATGTCGATAATCAGGACAAGGGAGTGTACAGGAATTCTCTGTACTTTCTGCTCAGTTTTACTGTGTACCTAAAATTGCTCTAAAACACATATACACACACACACAATGGGATACACAAACAAATAGTAGATAAATATCCACAGATATATACTTGGACACTTACAAATACAGCCAATAACATATATATAATTATCTGTTCACACACGCACATAAATATATTCATGGAAATACTAATATCGATGTGGGTCAAGGGAGAGAAATTATCTCAAGTTGCCTTTTGTCCTTGATGGGAAGAAACTTTCTGTCTACTTCTGTGCTTTCTTCTTTGCCCTCCCTGTCGCAGGAGGAGGTGTTTGGGTAACAAAAGTGAGGTAGTGACTTCACAGATATGAAAACCAAGGTGATTATTGTGGTGCGGGGGAGGAGGAAGAATTGTAGAGAAAAAGGGGCTTTGACAGTCTTTTTTTTTTTTTGAGACAGGGTCTCACTATTCCCTTGATAGACTGGTGTGGTGTCACAGCTCACAGAACCTCAAACTCTTGGGCCTAAGTGATTCTCTTGCCTCAGCCTCCCAAGAAGCTGGGACTACAGGTGCCTACACAACACCCAGCTGTTTTTTGATTGTTGTTGTTTTTGTCATTGTTGTTTAGCCTGCCAGCCCTGGTGTATGTGGCCGGCACCCTAACCACTGAGGTGCTGAGCTCCCCCCCCCCCACTTTTTTTTCTTTAAGAGAGACAAGGTCTCACTCTGTTACCCAGGCTGTAGTGCAGTGGCATAATCATAGCTCACTGAAGCCCTGAACTCTAGGACTCAACCAATCCTTCTGCCTCAGCCTTCCAAGTAGCTGGGACTGTAGGTGTACACCACTCACTTGGCTAATTTTTCTATTTTTTTGTAGAAAAAAATGGTGTCTTGCTATGTTGTTCTAGCTGGCTCCAAATTGCTGGCCTCAAATGATCCTCCTGCCTTGGCCCCTCAAAGTGCTGGGATTACAGGCATGAGTCTTTGCACCCAGTATGACTGCTCTTTTGATACTGGTGTATTCTGTAGGGGCCCACCACAAATGGACATTCTGTAGCATCCTCTGAAATTGTGGCACCTGCTGGCCCTTGCTAACCATGAAGACTTAGCAAAGAGATACACAGGAGAAAGCAAATTGCATACAAACATTGGGGTTTTGTGATATCCCGGTCTGCCAAGACCTGTTTGGGCTCTCTGCAGGTATGGACCTCTGAGTCACAGTTAAGGCTGGAGGTACAGATGTGAGAGTCAGAGAAATTGAAGCCCCACAGGAAATGAAACAGATTGAGGACAGAGCCCTGGGAAACCCTGAGAGGGGCAGAGGAGAAAGGGACGTTTCTGGGCTTCCAGGCAGGAGAGCAAACAAGAGATTCAGGGAGGTGGGAGTGGGCTCCACTGTCCAGAGCTTGTCTGGTGGGTGCAGGAGATGAGAAGGGAGTAGACACCTTAGATGCAGGGACACAGAGTTCAGTAATGACAGCGGAGTGTGTGTGTGTGTAGGCAACAGGAAGAGAGTCCAAGAAATCAATGGGAAGAGATGAGAGTGTAAACTTCACTCAAGATCTCCCCCTTCTAAATCTCTCTGCACCGTCAGCAGCCCTCTACTCTGCTCTAAGCTGTTCTCCCCTGGAATTCCACCCTTCCCCCTCTGGCTCCTCCCTGTGCACTCCTTGTCCTATCTTTCCCCCCAAACTCAATACCTGCTGTGGAATTGTAGACTATTAGAAATGAAAAGAACCTTAAAATTCAGCTAGTACAAGCCTTTACTCAGAGCTCAAAGAACCCAGCCCATGAAGAATTCTTGATTCTTTCCATGAACAGAGAGCTCACTATTGAGAGAAGTGATCCCTTCTAGCCCTGTTGTTCACAAAGTTATTTCTTTAGCAGAATCATAGCAGGTTCCTTGTCGGTGCTCAACTGGTGTTTGTGGAACCGGTTTCCCTGCCCTCTTGGGAGTTTCTGAGCCCCCAGTATCCTGACTACTTTGCATGGCCCTCTCCTTAACTTTATCAGCATCTCTGTTATGTTATGTATTCTAGACATGAACATAATTGACAAGGTGTGGAGTAAATTGCAGTAATCATAGATTTTTTTTGAGACTGAGTCTCACTATGTCACCCTCGGTAGATTACCATAGCGTCACAGCTCACAGCAACCTCAAACTCTTGGGCTCAAATGATTCTCTTGCCTCAGTCTCCCAGGTAGCTGGGACTATAGGCACCCGCCACAACACCCAGCTATTTTTTTTTTTTGTAGTTGTCATTGTTGTTTAGCAGACCCAGGCTGGGTTTGAACCTGCCAGCCCAGGTGTATGTGGCCAGCACCCTAAGCACTGAGCTACAGGGTCTAAGACCAATCATAGATTTTTATTTAGAATATATTCATTAATGGAGCATGTACTGTGTGGCAGGAGCTGGGATTACAACCTGCACAAAGACAGAAATAGCCTCTGTCCTCACAGAACCTGTGTTCTCCTAGGACATGATTCATTGCTTTTCTTTTTTCTTTTTTTGAGATAAGGCCTCACTCTGTTGCCCAGGTTAGAGTGCAGTGGCACCATCATAACTCATTGCAGCCTTGAACTCCTAGGCTGAAATGATCCTCTTGCCTCAGCCTCCCAATTAACTGGGACTACAGGTGGAGGCCCCCACGCCTAGCTGATTTTTTCTTTCTTTCTTCCTCCCTCCTTCCGTCCCTTTCTTCTTCTCTTCCTTCTATCTTCTTTTTTTTTTTTTGAGACAGAGTCTCAAGCTGTTGCTGTCACATGTCACTTCTGACACTTCTTGCCAGGGTCCAGGACTGGCCAGGTCTCGGGTCTGGTTTAACTAGGTTCCGAATGCAGACCGCTAAATTACCTTGCTCTGGTATGGTTTCTCTTGGGTGCCCGAGGGCTATCTACTTCAGCAGGAGAGAGAGAGAGACTGAGAGTGAGAGAGAGTAAAGCAGTCTTCTTAGAATAGATAGATCTTAGTCTTTAGTAGAGCTTGGTAATGTTCAGCAAAGAGACGCCGTGCTGGCATTCTGCAGGCAGGAGAGGAGACAAAGTCAGAGTGAGCGAGTCCATTATAGAATGCGCATGCTCCCGACTGCCTTCTCCTCCAGCCTAACATAAGGCTGATCTCTTGCCTCTCAACACCACAGGTGTAGAAACTGTCAATTCACCACTGCTCTCATCTTGCCAGCTCTCGTGTTTGTTAGGAGAGCTAACTCCCTCTCCACACCCTTTCCACCCAGGTGTTCCATTATTGAGCTATACAGGTATTTCTTATAACTCTCACTCCTCCTAGCAATAGGCTATATGAGCTGCAACATGTTGCCCTGGGTAGAGTGCTGTCACATCATAGCTCACAGCAACCTCCAACTCCTGGGCTTAAGTGATTCTCTTGCCTTAGCCTCCCAAGTAGCTGGGACTACAGGCGCCTGCCACAACGCCTGGCTATTTTTCGGTTGTAGATGTCATTGTTGTTTAGCAGGCCCGGGTTGGATTTGAACCCTCCAGCTCTGGTGTATGTGGCTGGTGCCCTAGCTGCTTGAGCTACAGGCGCCAAGCCTCCTTTTTTTTCTTTTGGTAGAGATGAGACTCCTGCCCTCAAGCAATCCTGCCTCAGCTTTCCAAAGTGGCAGCATTACAGGCCTGAGCCACTGTGCTCAGCCATAGTTCATTTTTAACGACATATGTGATGAGAGTTCTGGGAGGAAGGAAGAGAACAGTGAAGTATACATAGGTAGGGAGTCCATGGAACAAAGAGGTCTTGGTGTATGTTTAGTATTTTTGCTACACCTATATAAATAAAATAGGTCACACAAAAGCTCTAAGCAACTAATAAGAACAAATCTGTCCCTTGGGGCAGAAACTTAACACAGGGAGGGACTTTATGTGATAGATTGTTGAAGTGATGTTTCCCAATTCACTCACATCTGCCTGTATTTACACCCTGGGGTGGTCCCCTTGCCACATGATTCAGGGCTTAGCTCTGTGAGTTGTTTTGGCCAATGGGACAATATAAAATGTGTCAGAAGCAGAAGCTTGCAAAGCATTTGCACACTGGAATAAAGGAGGAGTTTAATAGGCATTAAAAGGATAAAGAGGGGCTCAATGCCTGTGGCTCAAGGGACTAAGGTGCCAGCCACATACACCTGAGCTGGGGGTTCTAATCTAGCTCGGGCCCGCCAAATAACAATGATGGCTGCAACCAAAAAATGGCCGGGCGTTGTTGCGGGCGCCTGTAGTCTCAGCTACTTGGGAGGCGGAGGCAGGAGAATTGCTTGAGCCCAGGAGTTAGAGGATCACAGCACTCTACCCAGGGCTACAGCTTAAGGCTCTGTCTCAAAAAAAGGGGGGAGGTAAAGAGGGAAGTTTATGGATAACTTTATGTTGATTAATTCGAAAATTTACATGATATAGACAAGTTCCTTGAAATGAAAAACTATCAAAACGGCTCGATACCTGTGGCTCAAGCTGCTAAGGTGTCAGCCACATACACCTGAGCTGGCGGGTTCGAATCCAGCCCTGGCCTGCCAAACAACAATGATGGCTGCAACCAAAAATGGCCAGGCATTGTGGCGGGCACCTGTAGTCCCAGCTACTTGGAAAGCAGAGACAGGAGACTCTCTTGAGCCCAGGAATTAGAAGTTGCTGTGAGTTGTGATGTTACAGCATTCTATCCAGGGTGACGGCTTGAGGCTCTGTCTCAAAAAAAAAAAAAACTATCAAAGCTTACTTAAAAAAAAAACCTATATAGCCCTGTGTCTATTAAATAAATTGATTTTCTGATTCAGAACCTTCTTAAAAAGAAAATTCTATGCCCAGATGGCTTCACTAGTGACGCCTACAAAAATGTAAGAAAGAAATAGTCCTAATTCTCCACAAAAATAGACAATGAGGGAACACTTCCCAGTGAAGTTAGCATTATCCTAATACCATAATCAGATAAGGACATTGCAAGAAAACTACAGACCAATATCCTTCATGAACATAGACACAAATAGTACTTTAAAAAATTAGCAAAATAATCCAGCAATATATAAAAAGGAAAACACATCATGATCAAGTGGGGCTTGGCTTGTCCTAGGAATGCAAAGCTGGTTAAACATTTGAAAATCAATTAATGGAATTTGCCATATCAGAGGATCCAACAAAGAAAAATCAGATGAGAATTGTTATCTCAATAGCTGTAGAAAAATCATTTGATAAAAATCAACCTTAACCTTGTGTATGATATTGAAAAATACTCTCAGCAATTTTTTAATAAAAAGCATCTATGAGACACAGCTAACCTTATACTTAATAGTGAAAGAAAATGTTTTTCCCTAAGATTATAAACAAGGTAAGAATGTTTGCTCTTACTACCTCTATTCAACATTGCATCAGAGATCTTAGCCAGTGCAGTAAGGCAAGAAAATAAATAAAAAGCACATAGCTCAGAAAAGAAGTTAAACATGACAATCTACATGGTTGAAAAAAAAAAACAAACACGATTATCTACACAAAAAAATCACAAAGAATGCACAAAAAATCTACTAGACACAGGGAGTTTAGTAAAGTCATACAATACAAAGTCAATATATAAAAAATAAACTATATTTCTACAAACTAACAATGAAGAAATTTAAAAAGTCAACACCATGGGCGGCGCCTGTGGCTCAGTGGGCAGGGCGCTGGCCCCATATACCGAGGGTGGTGGGTTCAAACCCAGACCCAGGCAAACTGCAACAACAAGAACAAAAAAATAGCTGGGTGTTGTGGTGGGCGCCTGTAGTCCCAGCTACTCAGGAGGCTGAGGCAAGGGAATCGCCTAAGCCCAGGAGTTGGAGGTTGCTATGAGCTGTGTGACACAACAGCACTCTACCATGGGCTATAAGGTGAAACTCTGTCTCTACAAAAAAAAAAAAGTCAACATCATTTTCAACAGTATCAAAAACATGAAATACTTAGGCCGGGTGAGGTGGCTCACGCCTATAATCCCAGCACTCTGGGAGGTGAAGGCAGGAGGATTGCTTGAGCCCAAGAGTTTGAGGTTGTTGTGAGCTATGATAACACCATAACACTCTAGCCTGGGAGACAAAGTACAACTCTGTCTCAAGAAAAAAAATACTTAAGATAAGTTTAACAAAATGTGTGCAAGACTTATACATTAAAAACCAGAAAATAAAAACAAAACAAAACAAAACACTAAGACAATATTGGGCAGTGCCTGTGGCTCAGTGAGTAGGGTACCGACCCCATATACCGAGGGTGCCGGGTTCAAACCAGCCCCTGCCAAACTGCAAAAAAAATAGCCAGGTGTTGTGGCAGGTACCTGTAGTCCCAGCTACTTGGCAGACTGAGGCAAGAGAATAGCCTAAGCCCAAAAGCTGGAGGTTGCTGTGAGCTTTGACGCCATTGCACTCTACTGAGGGCAACAAAGTGAGACTCTGTCTCTAAAAAAACAAAACAAAACAAAACAAAAAACTAAAAATATTGGTGAGAAAATCAAGATAGAGATATACAATGCTCATGAATCAGAAGATTCAAAATATAGCCGGGCGGGCCAGGCGCGGTGGCTCACACTTGTAATCCTAGCACTCTAGGAGGCCGAGACGGGTGGATTGCCTGAGTTCACAACTTCGACTCTGAGCTAGAGAGAGACTTCATTTCTAAAAATAGCTGTGCGTTGTGTAGTCCCAGCTACTTGAGAGGCTGAGGCAAGAGAATCACTTGAGCCCAAGAGTTTGAGGCTGCTGTGAGTTGTGATGCCACAGCATTCTATCGAGGGTGACATAATGAGACTCTGTCTCATAAAAAAAAAAGAAGGAAGGGTCAAAATAATCTAGATTCATTCAAAGTTCTAGTAGGCCTTTCTATATAGATTGATTCTAAAATGTATACAAAAATGTAAAGACCTAGAAGATTGATCTAGATTATACCAGGAAGAATAAACAGATAAAAATGTCATAATAAAATTTTCAAAATGATGAATAAAACCTACCAGGACTATATGCCCCACGAATGTATACAATTATTATCAGATAATTAAAAAATTTAAATAAACCCACTCTAGCCTGAGACAACAGAGTGAGAGCCTGTCTCAAAAATAATTTTTTTTTTTAGGGCGGCTCCTGTGGCTCAGCAAGCAGGGCGCCGGCCCCATATACTGAAGGTGGCGGGTTCAAGCCCGGCCTCGGCCGAACTGCAAAACAAAAAAATAGCCGGGCGCTGTGGCGGGCGCCTGTAGTCCCAGCTACTAGGGAGGCCGAGGCAAGAGAATCGCTTAAGCCCAAGAGCTGGAGGTTGCTGTGAGCAGTGTGACGCCACGGCACT
>CAUYON010123942.1:0-53900 GCA_963573935.1 Arctocebus calabarensis | reverse complement strand
ATCCTTAAAAGTTTGTTTTACTGACAAATGTTCCGGGGGGTGTGTTTATGTGCCCCCCTCATATCAATTTTTTTTTTTTTTTTTTTTTTTTTTTTTTTTGCAGTTTTTGGCCAGGCTGGGTTTGAACCCACCATCTGTGGTATATGGGGCCAGCGCCCTACTCCTCTGAGCCACAGGCACTGCCCCCCACTCAGATCCCTCTTCAGGACTGACACCCTCACCGTCATCCCTGCTCTAAGAACACTGAGCTCCTGGGACTCACCGGGAATCCTCAGGCACAGAGCTGCAGCCCTTCCTAGGGGACAGCCTATGGCGTAAGCCTGGCTAGGAAGGGATGTGAAAGTCCGGTTCCCTGCTCTGAGAAGCCATCCCAGCTCCAAATCTTCCTAGAGAATTTAGCTGGGACCTCCTTTGCCACAGGAATACAGGTCAGTTTCTCTACATAGACTTCATAGACATACCTCCTGAAAACACAATCAGCTTTCTGTGTGAAGCCCTGTCTCAGTATCTGTTTCCCAGTACACAATCTCGCATTCACAGCAACCTCACGTGGAACAGAGGGCAGGGAAGTTTCTTGTCTTGGCTCCATCTCCTCGAGTACATTCTCTGTTTAATCGAACCTACCTGCCCTCTCCACATCTAGGTGGGTAATCCTCCACCCACGCCTCCTTTGGAATCTATGCAGCTACACAGATTATTAAATTAAACCTTTGCAAAGGACAGTGCCTCTTCCAACAGAAGTGGCTGCTAAAGATAGTAAGGTAAGGACATTGTAATGTCAGGAAGTTCACATGTAGGTGTCCTGGAAGACAGGTTCGTGAGAAGGAGTTAGAAAGATTAGGTTGTGAGGGTCAATGAGTATGGAAGTCATTTAAACTCCATGAACCTGCTTCCACATCTATTTAACAAGCTTGTTCTGACTACCCCCATCCTGAGACTCTTTTCCATAAAAACAACAGTGTTTACACCATCTGGTGTTCTTAGAAAGACTAAACAAGGTAATATATTTCAATATCTGGCAAATAGCGAACATGCCATGTATGGTCAGAGTGACATGAGAAGATACTGCAAAATAACTTTGAAAATTTTAACATGCTTCAAAAATTTATATGTTCATTTTATATATATTTGATATGTAACATTTTATATATTTTCAGATGGTTCCTTTTGTCACCTAAACAAGAACAGGATCCTTCTTTAAAAAGAACAGGTTCTTTCTTTTCCATTTCATTTAAGTTCAAAGCACCCAGTGCAGTGTTTGCCACTTGGTAAATGCTTCAAACCTTTCCCTGACTTGCAAGGCAGGGATCAGTGGGTAATACTAGGCCTTGGCACCTGATGACCACAAGAAGTCCAAATGCTTCTGTAATGCTCTGTAGAAGTGAGATTTATTTTTTGTATTAGACTGAAAAAGGAGAGGAAGAGCTACCTTTCTCCAACCTCCCTGAAACACCACCCGATGATTTCAAATGCATTCCTATTTTGCCTGAATGCACTCTGTTCAAGAGTTATTTCCAACCATCTGATTGTTGGTATTTCAGGGTGCTGGTGTATGTTCACTCATTTTCCTTTACATTTTATTAAATGAGAAATCAAGGATTACATCTATCCTAAGATCAAACTTTTTAATGGAATCAAAATCCTCTAAGGATTATCTTAAATCCGGGTAATATTTTTAAAGTGGGACCAGAATTTAGCCAAATAGCTGTGTGGTTAGAAACATGCCTATCTGTCTCCTTAAAGAGAGTCCATGCCTTTGGGTTTCTGTGTTAGTGAGCCACATTAACGTTGGCATATATATTATGAGGAAACACATTGATCAAAATTTAAAAAAACACTCAAAGGGCAGCTCTCTTTAGACACGGACAGTTCAGGCAGCCCTAAGCTGTGTATTCCCTTCCCACGAATGAGGCTAACTTTGTCTTCTATCCCTCGTCTGGTCATCTCCTTTATCTGTGCTGTCTCTGCATCAGCCAAATAGATTTCTTTTCCAGAAATACTTCAAGTCCTACTTTCCTGTTTCTGCCTTCTTAATACACATTAATTTCCAGAAATCATCTCCCTTGTGAAACTTCGCATTTCCCCCCATGTAAATGATCACTGCAGAGTGCGCAGATAGAAACTGTGTTCAGCCTGGGTTCCCCGTCAGGACTGAGTCAAAGGCGTGAGCAGATGCCGGCTATCATGAAAAAAGTTGTAATCATTATCTAACAATTGCCTAAGACACTGAGTAGCATTTGGTGTTTGAATGACAGGTCTCCTTTTCACAGAGGAAACATAACTATGGAATTTTTTTATTCATTCCTATTATAAAATGTTGTTTCTTTACATTAACCACCTACATCAATATTGCCCTAGAAGACCTGTGAGATTCCCTTACACTTGATTAACTTGGGAAAGTGATCACCATAAATTCCAGCAGCTACGTCTCAAGCCCACTCTTATGCAACACCTGAAAAAGTATCTTTGCTGGGTTCCATCCCCTGAGTTACTGCCCTATGCCAGAAGCATGAGCATTGAGGTCTCTATGGCTGATTATACATATGCCTTTTCCAGATGGCACCTGTTTTTTCACAAGGTTTTCACTGACCTTAAAGAAATGAGAAGGAATTAAAAATTTCAGAGTCATTTTTAAACATAAAGTTCAGAAACTCTATTAGACCATACCATATAAATGGCCACTTTTATGGCAAGCAGATTCTGCAATGCTTTTTAGATGTTGTTTTCCCCAGTGTACAAATGACACAGTTGTGTGAACACACAGTAGGTCACGAGGCTGGAAAGTTTCAGGGCTAGAAAGAAACACTCATCAGCCAGATGGAGACGCAAGGAACAGGGTCCAAGTGCTCGTGATGTTACTGTCCAAGATGTTCGCTCTCGGCTTCTTCTCCTTTGACCTTCAGATGAATTCCACATCTGACACTAACACTATTAAATAACAAAGTCAGACTAGATCTACCATACAACGTGGTTCTTAAAGGTATGGTCAAGCAGACCTCCTTTCAAATCCTACCTTCACAACATACTAGAAATGAGAACAGATTACTTAACCTAATCCTCAGTTTTCCCTTCTGTATGATGGAGATAATAGCAGTTCCTATCTGATAGGCTTCTTGTAAGGATTAAATGAGATCAAAGAGGTGAAGCTGTTACATAATACGTGGCATAGTCTTGGTTCTATTGTGTTGTTTCTGCCAACATTTGGCTACTCAGAAATCCAGCCACCACCAAACTGCAAAACTGACAGTCTTGCTTGTCTGATTTTAGTCTTAAACGTGGCTTGCAGTGGTTCTCAACCTTCCTAATGCCGCGATGTACTTTCATTGAGGGGTCGCGACCCACAGGTTGAGAACCGCTGGTTAGGGTGTGAGGCAGGGGGATAGCCAGGAAGAGAAACTGAAATAAGTTAGTCTTTGCTTAGCTGCTTACTAGCCGTGAAAGTAAATGACTCATTGACCTTTCCTAAGCTGCAGTTTCTTCACAGATAAACCAGGAATAATAATCCTTACCTCCATCTCCCCCAATGAATAATAGTGATACCAATTGAGATAAAGTATGGTAATACTTGAAACTACTTGATATATAATTGTATTTACTATTATGAAATTTTTGGCAAGAGTATCTTATCACAGCAATAGTCTGCAGGATGCTATTCTAATCAGGAGACCCTCTCCCTCTCTCTCTCAGTAAGGAAAGTGTCTTCTCAATGTTGACATTCTTCACTGCAGACTCAATGCTATATCAATTTCAAGTGGCTAGTTACTTTCAATAACAATAATAGTTTTTGTTTGTATTCTTCCTATTGCAAAACACTTTAAAACAATCCCTGTCTAGAATTCTCACAGTAAAATCTGTCTTGTTTCATTTGATTTTGTAGCCCAGTGATAAGCAGAGTAATTTAGGAATTTTTACATATAGATCAAGTGAATATATAAATATTAGGGGGAGGGCAGAGAATTGACCAGGAAGCAGGAGACCTATTTCTAGTCCTATCCTGGACAAGATACCCTTAGACAAGCGACTTAGCCTCCCTGGATCTTTTATATCTCATTTATGAAATAAGTAATTATAGCTTACCTCCTAGTGCAGAAAGCTAGAAGTCAGTATATTCCTCCTCTTTAATAAATGAAAGTCAGTAAGTGGAGAAGTGACTTACTAGCATAAAATTGCTAAAAGAGGCAAGACTAGAATCTGAGATTCTAGATTCAAATTTTTACCTTATCTTCTAATTTATCCCAATACAAGATCTAAAGTTCTATGAAATCGATTGGGTATAAAAATCCTATTTGACAAAATGATCACAAAGAGGACATGTGATTCAGTGATGACCTGACTTTGACTAGAATCCAAGTGTGCTGATTCCTGAGCCAACGTTCTCCAATACCCATCCGTAGCCCTCTAATTTGGCTCCTTTTCCCTGACTGAAACATAACATATACTTGCCTGAAAAATAGGTATATTTTATATTTTGGTGTAGCAGATGTCCTGAATCTTATTTGTTGATTTCTTCTATCTTTATTGTTCCCATTAATTTGAGCTTACTTTCCTATTATTTTATCCTATCTTGACATGAATAGTACATCATTTATTTTTATTGACTTTCTTCTCTAAAATTTGCTAAGTTAACAAATGGGGATCATTTCCCCCCATGTAAACGATCACTGCAGAGTGCTCAGATAGAAACTGTTCAGCCTGGGTTGCAGGGGATCATTTCCCCCCATGTAAACGATCACTGCAGAGTGCTCAGATAGAAACTGTGTTCAGCCTGGGTTCCCCGTCAGGACTGAGTCAAAGGTGTGAGCAGATGCTGGCTACCATGAAAAAAGTTGTAATCATTATCTAAGTTGTAATAAATGTATCTCTAAGCATAGTTTTAGCTGTGTGCCACAAAGTATTGTATTTACATTAACGTTTAATAAAAAATTGTTTTTATTTCTTCTTTGAAGTGTGCTTATTTAAAAAGCATACTGCATAAATTCTAAAATTTTGGAGAATTTTCTAGATTATTTTTAATAATTGTTTTCAGGTATAAAATGCCCTGTTGTCAGACGAGATACACTGAATGATTAAAAAATGTGAAATCTTTTGAGACCTGATTTAGGCCCCAGCGTAATACAAATTTTAGCAAACATTCCTGGTGCTATTAAATACAATATACACCCTCATTACTGTTGATTGCAGGGTTCTAAACAATAGTCTACCCTTATCTGTCATTTCACTCCCTGCAGTGTCAATTACCCACAGTCAACTGTAGTTCAAAAGTAGGTGAGTAGATTACTTTGAGAGATATGTTGAGAAAGATACCACATTCACATAACATTTTTTACAGTATATTGTTTTAATTGTTCTGTTTTATTATTAATGTTAATCTCTTACTGTGCCAATTTATAAATTATCCTTTATCATAGGTATGTATGTATAGGAAAAAACATAGTAAGGGTTTGGTACTATCCATGATTTTAGGGATCCGCTAGGGGTCTTGGAACATACCCCTGCCACTGTGTACGGCAATTATGTGAAGCTTTCCATCACGTTGCTTAGATCATCCATGGCCTTCCTGATATATTTTTGTATCTATCACTATGAATTATTGATAGAGGCATGTTAAAGTTTCCCGCTTTGATTGTGTATTTCTCTATTTTTCCTCTTAGTTTTATCAAGCTTTTACTTTTTTAATTTATAGCTAAGTTACTGGATACATATAAATTTGTAATTTTTCCTTGTTCCTATTATGATGTCCCTTTAGTCATCATAAAATGCAGCTTCTTGCTGAGTATTGTATATTTTCCATCCTTTTTCTTTCAATCTTTCTGTCTTTATGGTTAAGATATTTCTTTTATGAATATAATAGGCTTTGAGGGTTTTTTTCATTTCTTTCTTTTTGGTGGATTTTTTTTGGGGATTTATTCTCCCTCCATCACCCAGATTTCCCAGCGTGGATGGAGTGCAGTGGCACAATCACCAATCACTGCAGGCTCCAACTGTCAGGCTCAAGAGATCCTCCTACCTCATCCCCCAGAGTAGCTGAGATTACAGGTGCAAGCCATTGTGCCCAGTTTGGGGTAATGTTTTTATCCAGTTGTATACTAGCTGTCTTTTAGCTAAAGCACTAAGTTCACTTATAGCTAAAGCAATCGCTGATGTTACTTGTATTATCCATCTTATTATTTATTACTTTTTCCACCTATTTTATGTTCCCTGTCTTTTCTTGCTTTATTTTCAATAATTATTTCTTATTATACAATTTTCTCCTTATATTAGATTGTTAGTTATACTTTTTAAACAGCTATTCTTCTAGTGGCTATCCTAAGGCATATATAAGCTTTTTTTTTTTCATTAGTCTCAAACTCCTGGGCTCACGCAACCTTCCTGCTCAGGGTAGCTGGCCTTATGAGCACATGCCACCGCACCTGGCCAATCAGCACTCTTGACCTCTTACAATCTGTCATGTTTAATTTCATGTATCAAGTTGACCAGGCTATAGTACCCAGTTATTCTTTCAAACACTACTCTGGATGTTACTGTGAAGGTATTTTATAGATGTGGTTAATATCTATAATCAATTGTGCCTTTAAAAACAATTACCCCAACAATCAGCTGAAAGGCCTTAAGAGCAAGACTGAGGTTTTCCTGAAAAAAAAAAAAAAATCTGCCTGAAGACTGCAACATCGTCTTCTGCCTGCCAGTTTTCGGCTGCTACACTGTAGTACAGAATTCAAGAATTCAGACATTCCAACCTACACAATCAAAAAAGCCAATTCCTTTTTTTTTTTAACTTTATTCAAATTAATATGAGGGTACAATTTTTAGGTTACATTGTTCTCACTTCCAGGGTAAAGTTCCGTTTGTAGAAGAGCCCCTGACCCAGGGGGCGTGTGTTATACCCCCTCCCACTAAGCACATTAGGTGAGATCCCGCCCCTTGCCCTCCCTCCTTCTGCCAAACGCCCCACCTCCACCCCTCCTACTTCCTTCAATTCTCGAACTATATTAGTGCTTTATTATTCTTATGAACGTGTAATTGTTTATTGGAGTACATTGGGTATTTATTTTACCATTTTTGTGATACTTTACTAAGAAGAACATATTTAAACTCCATCCAGGTAAATGTAAAAGATGTGACGTGTCTATCTTTTTAATGGCTAAATAACATTCCATGGTACATACCACAGTTTGTTGATCTATTCATGGGTTGATAGATTGCTTTCGCAACTTGGCAATTGTGAATTGAGCTGCAATAAACAGTCAACTATAAATGTCTTTGTGGTAAAATGATTTTTGTTCTTCTGGGTAGATACCTAGTAATGGGATTGCAGGGTCAAATGGAAGTTCTACTTTTAGATCTCAGAGGATTCTCTATATTTCTCTCCAAAAAGGCTGCATTAGTTTGCAATCCCACCAGCAGTGTAGAAGTATTCCCTTCTCTTCACATACACACCAGTGTCCGGTGTTTGGGGACTTCGTGATATGGGCTGATTTTGCTGGGGTTAGGTAATATTTTAGAGTGGTTTTGATTTGCATTTCTCTGATAATTAAGGACAATGAGCATTTTTTCATGGGTTTGTTGGCCATTCGTCTGTCATCCTTGGAGAAGTTTCTGTTCAAATCTCTTGCCCACTTACTGAGAGGGTTGTTTGTTCTTTTCTTATTGTTTAATCTGAGTTCTCTGTAGATTCTAGTTATCAGGCCTTTGTCAGATTCATAACATGCAGAAATCCCCTGTTCTGAAGGCTGTTTGACAAAAGCTAATTCCTTGAAATAAATCTGACTGATTTAACACACAATCTAAAATGAATTGGTACTTTTTTACTTCTCATGACACACTCTGGATGCAGAATACCTTAACTCAATTTTCCCATCTTTTATTTCACCATGCCATTTTAACTCTATATATGTTACATCCCACATTATTATTTTGTGTCATCAATGTTGATTTATATTTGCCTGCATTCTAGTTCTTTTCAATGCTCTTCACTCCTTTCTACATGTCTGTGTTTCCATATGTGACCATTTTCCTTCTGCCTGAAGAAGTCTGCAGGTCTACTAGAAACAAAATCTCTCCATTTTATTTACCCAGAAATGTCTTTATTTGTTTGAAGGATAATTTTTCACTAAGTACAAAATTCTAGATTTGTATCTCCCCCAAGCACCTTAAAGATGCCATTCCACTGCCTCTAGCTCCTATATTATTATTCTGCCAATTGTATCTTTGAATTCTTTTTATGCATTGTCTTTTTGCCTAAGTCTTTAAGATTTTTAAGCAACTTTATTATGAGATTTGTTTTCTTTGTATTCATCTTCTTAGAAGATCATAGAGTTTTTAAAACTGCTACCCCATTTTTTCCCCTCCTCCTATTCTTAAACTCCATTTATACATATGTTAGGCCTTTTCATTGAGTTATATAAATTTATTCATTTTATTCTTTTCTTTTTTGTTTTTGTTTGTTTGCTTTGTTTTTGAGACACAGCCTGGCTTTGTTGCCCAGGCTAGAGTGCCATGGCATCGGCCTAACTCACAGCAACCTCAAACTCTTGGACTCAAGCAATCCTCTTGCCTCACCCTTCCAAATGGCTGATATTACAGGTATGTGCCAGATAATTTTTTCTATTTTCAGTAAAGATGGTTCTTGCTTTTGCTCAGGCTGGTCTTGAACTCCTAAGCTCAAAACAATCCTCCCACCTTGGCCTCCCAGAGTACTAGGATTGTGAGCCACCATGCCCAGACAAGTTATATAAATTTCTTATATGCTTTCCTGTATTTACATTTTTTCCCTTCCATGCTTTAGCCTGTACTTTTTCTACTCACTAAAATTCCAGTTTCCCAAAACAACAACCTGACCTTCTACTACCACCTGCCAATAACAAGGCAGTCCTTCTCTCCTTCCTTGGAAAATGTCAGAAAACAGCCAAAATAAGATATTTAAATAAAATCCAAGGTTTCATAACAATATACAAAATATCCATGTTTCAGTGGAAAATAACTTATACAACTAACCAAGAAAATCCTAACATTAATTTAAAAAGAAAAGCAATAATCACCAACACTGAGATGACAGAAAATTTGTTAGAATTTTCTGACAAAGACTTTAAATCTTCATTATAATTACCCTTCACTTGAAAAAGAAAAATCTCAGTGAAGAAATGCAAGATATGAATAAGGAAATGGAAATTACAGAAATGAACAATAAAATAATCAACACTTTAAGCATTCAGTTAATGAAATAGACAGCAAAATGTAGTACGTAGAGGAGAGAATCAGTGGAACAGAAGATAGAATAATAGTAATTACCCAATCTGAATGACAGAAGGAGAATAGACTGGAGAAAAATGAATAGAGCCTCAGGGACTTGTGAGAATATAACAATAGAGCTAACATTTATGTAATTAGAGTCCCAGGCAGAGCTGAAAATGTAGTTAAGGTAACAATGGCAGAAAACTTCCAAAATTTCCCATTAACATTCACCTACAGATTAAAGAAATACAGTAAACCCCAACAGTATAAACCCAAAGATGTACATACTGAGATAAATCATAGCCAAACATCTAAATGCTAAAGACAAAGAAAAAACTTGAAAGTAGAGAGATAGAGAAATGATATTTTACCTATAGAGGAAATGCCACTCACATGGCAATGGATTTCTTATCAGAAACCATGGAAGCTAGAAAAAAGTGGCACAATATTCTTCCACGGATAAAGAAAAAGAACTGTCAACCCAGAATTTTACATCTGGCTAAAATATCCTTCAGTAATGTGGGATAAATAGAGGCATTCTCAGGTAAAAAACAAAAACCTAGGATTTTTTTTTTTTGCCAGCAGACCTACCTTAAAAGAATATCTAAAAGAATTCTATAAACACAAATAATTATAAAAGAAAACATCTTGAAATATTAAGAAGCAATAAAAACATAAAAAAAGCAAAAATATGAGTAAATACACTACATTTTCCTTCTCCTTTTGATTTCTTATAATCATAGTTGACAGTTGTAAGCAAAAATTATAAGACTGTACCATGTGGTGTTAAGTAAATGTAAAGGAACTATTTAAAACAAATATATTATAAATGAGGGAGGTTAAAGTATATAAAAGGAAGTAAGATTTCTACACATCACTTGAATTGGTTAAATGTCAACACTAACAGACCATGATAAGTTTTTATGTGTAATATAATACCAATGGCAACCATTAAAAGTGCTATATAAATATATAAACTCAAAAAACATAATATATAATTCAAAATAGAATTTTAATACATTTTCAAGTGACACACCCAAAGGCGGAACAAACAGAAAACAAAAATTTAATCCCTAATGTATCAATAATTATATGAAATATAAATAGTCTAAATAAAAAACTTAAAAGACAGATTGGTAGAGTGGATTAAAAAAAAATGACCCAACTATATGCTTTCTACAAGAAACTCAATTAAAATATAATACTATAGATAGGTTGAAAGTAAAATGATAGAAAAGGATATGCCATGTAAACAATCATCAAAGAAAGCAGGTGTAGAATAATGAACAGTGTAAAATAATCAACACTTTTTAAGCACTCAGTTGATGAAATAGACAGCAAAATGTAGTAAGTAGAGGAAAGAATCAGTGGAACAGAAGATTTGCTAATTATCAGAAAAAACAGAAGATACGTTAATATCAGAAAAAGTAGACTTTATAGAAAAGTAAATTACCAGGCTTGGCGCCTGTGGCTCAAGGGGCTAAGGCACCAGCCACCTACATCTGAGCTGGCAGGTTCGAATCCAGCCTGGCCCGCCAAACAACAATGACGGCTGCAACCAAAAAAAAAATGGCCAGGCGTTATGGAGGGCGCCTATAGTCCCAGCTACTTGGCAGGCGGAGGAAAGAGACTCGCTTGAGCCCAGGAATTGGAGGTTGCTGTGAGCTGTGATGCCACTGCACTCTATCCAGGGTGACAGCTTGAGGCTCTGTCTCAAAAAAAAAAAAGAAAGAAAGAAAAAAGAAAAGAAAAATACCAGCAAGAGGAACCTTACATAATGATAAGATCAATTTAATAAAATACAGCAATCCTAAATAAGTTTTTGCCAAAATCAGAGTGGAAAAATATATTAAGCAAAAACTGATAGAACTAAAAAATCCACAATTACATTTTGAAACTTCAATATCCCTCTCTCAACAGTTAATAGAACAACTAAAAGAAATTAAGCAAGGATACAAAATTCAATATCACCAACCAACAGAAACTAATCAGCATTTATAAAGCACACCACTCAAAAGCAGAAGGAGACCCATTATTTTCCAGCATCCATGGAACATAGATCAGATTATGAGCCATAAAGCAAACCTCAATAAATTTAAAACAATGGAAATAATAAAATGCATTCTTTGTCCACAAAGAAACCAAACTAGAAATCAATAACAGAAAAGTTAACAGGAAATCTCCAAACATTTGTACACAAAACAACACATTCCTAAATAATTCATCAAGAAGTGTCAAAGGAAATTTACAAATACTAGAACAGAATGAAAATGAAAATCCAATGTATCAAAAGATGTAGGACATAACTAAAGCCGTACTTAAAGGGAAATTTATAGCACTAAATGCTTACGTTACAAAAGAGGAAAAGACCAAAACCAATAATCTAAATTCCCACCTCAAGAATCTGTAAAAACAAGAGCAAAATAAACCTAAAATAAGTGGAAGGAAGGCAATAAGGAGCAGAAATCAATGAAATTGAAAACAGAATGCAATAGAGAAAAATCAATGAAACAAAAAGCTAGTTCGTTGAAAACAGATCAACAAAATTGACACACTTTTGTCCAACAAAGAAGAATGAGAGAAGACACAAATTAGCAGCATCAGGGACACAAGAGGAGTACTTTCAGATCCTGCAGACATCAAAAGGACAACATGGAAATAAAATAAATAATTCTATTCACATAACTTAAAAAACTTGCAAGAAATGTACCAATGCTGCCAAAAGCACAAATTAGCATCCAATATAAAATAGATTGAATAGTGTTTTAACTATTAAAGAGATTGAATTTGCAACTTAAAAACTCCTCAAAAAGAAATCTTCAGGCCCAGGTAATATTACCAGAGAATTCTACCAAATTTTCAAAGAATTAACATCAATTTCTTCTTTATAGCTTTTAGTTATCTAATTGACAAAAATTACATATATTTATGGCACACAACATGATGTTTTGGTACATGTATACATTATAGAATAGGGAACGCAAACTAATTAATGTATGCATTATCTCACATACTTATCATTTTATTTGATATCTACTCTCAGCAATTTTCAAGTATAACATGCACTGCTATTAACTATAGTAACCATGTTGTAGTCTTATGAATTTATTCTTGTATTCAGTAATTCAGTATTACTGTATTCTTTATTCAGTAATCTCATGAATTCATTCTTCCTGTCTAACTTAAATTTTTGTATCCTCTGACCAATACTTCCCCAATTCACCCCACCCTAAGTCCCTGGTAACCACCGTTCAGTGTTCTTCACGGTGGGCTCTTGTCTGTAATATCACCACATTGGAAGGCCAAGAAGGAAGATCATTTAAGGGGTGGCATTTGAGACCAGCTTCAGCAAGATAGCAAAACTCTTTCTCTACAAAAAAAAAAAAAACATGTTTTAATTACATTTAATTTTAAAATAAGGTTATTTTTTAAGATTCCACATATAATTGAGATCATGAAGTGTTTGTCTTTCTGTGCCTGGCTTATTTCACTTAGCATAATGTCCTCCAGATTTAACCGTATTGTCACAAATGACAATTCCCCCCTCCTAAGGCTGAAGTATTTCATTGTGTGTGTGTGTACTTAATCATCTCCCTCACTGTTTGGGTTTCTGCACTCTCAGTTACCTACAATCAGCACAGTCCAAAAATATATACAATAAAATATTTAGAGAGAGAGAGACCACATTTACATGACTTTTACAATAATAAGTTTTTAAATGTGTAATTGTGCTATTTTTTATAGATACAGACATGATTATCCTAAACTTTATTTGGAAAAATAAAGGAGTAAAATAGATAAAACAAATTTTAAAGGAAAGAATAAAGTGAAAAAATAAGTCTATCTGATTTCAAGATATTATCTTTCTATAACAAGCAAGACTTTGAGACATTGGTGGAAAGATGAAGACACAGATCAATGCAGTAGAATAGAGAACCCAGAAAAAGACCTATATATTTGTGCTTCACTGATTTTTCACCAAGGTGCAAACATGATTCCATGGAGGAAAGATGCAAACATAGATTTTCAAGAAATGCAGCTGAAGCAATTGGGCTTCCACAGGCAAACAGTAAAATAAGATAAAAAGAACCTAGACCTAACTCTCACACCTTATACAGAATTAACTCGAAATGGTTCACAGACTTAAATGTTAAACATAAAACTATAAAACTATGGGGGAAAAAAAAAACACATGAGACTATCTTCAGGATCCAGGTCTAGGCAAAATGTTCTTAGCTTTGAAACCAAGCACAGTCCATAAAAGAAAAAAATTAATGAATTGAATCTCATCAAAATTAGCAATATTTACTTGGTGAAGGTGCTGTTAACAGGGTGAATAAAGAAGCTACCCACTAAAAGAAAATGTTTGAAAACCACACATCTGACAAAGAACTACTATCTGGAAAATAAAAGAACTCTCAAAATTCAGCAGTAAAATATGATCTAAAAACAGTTTTAAAAATCCCATTAGAAAAATAAGCAAAAGACATGAACAGACCTGCATTGAAGTGAATATAAAGACACCATATAAGGGCTGGGTACAGTGGCACACGCCTGTAATCCTAACATTCCGGGAGGCTGAGGCAGGTGGATCCCTTGAGCTCAGGAGTTCGAGATCAGCCTGAGCAAGAGTGAGACCCTTGTTTCTACTAAAAATAGCAAAACTAGCTGAGTGTAGTGGCATACATCTATAGTCCCAGCTACTTGGGAGGCTGAGGCAAGAGGATTGCTTGAGCTCAAGAGTTTGAGACTTTTGTGAGCTACGATGACGCCATCACACTCTCTACCTAGGGCAACAGAGTGAGATTCTGTCTAAAAAAAAGATGGCATATAAGCACATGAAAGGCTTTTCAACATAATCAGTCACTGGAGAAATATAAATTAAAATTACAACAAAACATTACACACTTAGCAGAATGGCTAGAAGGAAAATGTAAACACCTAAGCTGAAAGATGTGAAGAAACTGAATCACGTATTGCTGATGGGAAAGTAAAATCATCCAGTCAGTCTGGTAAAAAGTGTACAGTTTCTTTAATTCAAAAAAAATGAAACATACAACCATCAGATGATCCAGCAATGCACTACTGGGCACTTATCCTAGAGAAATGAAGATTTCACGTTCACACAAAAACCTATACATACATGTTCATAGAAGCTCTATCGTAGGAGCGTCTATGGAAAAACTGGAAACCACTTTCAAGTGTTGAATAGTTACACAAACCGTGGTACATTTATATCATGGAATATTAGCAATAAAAAGGAGCATATTATTCATATATCCAACAACAACCTAGATGAATCTCCAGAGAAGTAAACTGAATGAAAAGCCAGTCTCACAGGGTTACATACTATATGATTTGCACTTATATAATATGCTTGAGATGACAAAATTATATAAACAGAGAATGGATCAGTGGGTTGCCAGGGCTAATACAGGTCTGGATGTGGTAGGGGCATGAGTGTGGCTGTACAAATGGCAACACAAGGTGAATCCTGTGATAATGGAAATGTTTTCTATCTTGATTATATTGATGTCAGTATCAGGATTGTGATATTGTACTATCACTAGTGCAAGATGTTTTTATTGGGAAAAACTGGGTAAAGAGATCTCTCTGTATTATCTCTTTAATGAACATGTGAATCTATAATTCTCTCAAAATTAAAAGTGTAACTTAATTTTAAAAATATGGAAGGACAGACCAGGCATGGTGGCTCATGCCTGTAATTCTAGCACTCTGGGAGGCCAAGGCAGGTGGATTGCTTGAGCTCAGGAGTTCGAGACCAGCCTAAGCAAGAGTAAGACCCCATCTCTACTAAAAAAAATTTAAAAAGTGAGGCAGGAGGATCACTTGAGCCCAAGAATTGGGGGTTGCTGTGAGTTATAATGATGACATGGCACTCTACCCAGGAAAACTTGAGATTCTGTAAAAAAAAAAAAAATATATATATATATATATATATGAACAGAGTTACTTAGATGGGAAAGACTATAAGAGCAATTGTGAGAAGTAAAAATTAGGATTTCTTATACGTCCTTAATACCAAGTGAGCAGTTGGATATATGTGACTGGAATTCAGAAAATAGCTCTGGACTATATATATATAAACATGAATATTATTGGCAAATAAATGTTACTTAAAGCTATGCAAGATGTCTTTGCATAGAGTAGTGGTTCTCAACCTTCCTAATGCCGCAGCCCTTTACTACAGTTCCTGTGAGTCTCAACCCACAGGTTGAGAACCATTGGCATAGAGGGGAAAAAAAAAACCAGAATCAAAACAGGGGAGAACCTAAGATTGAGCCTTAGGAAATGTCAGCATTTAGAAGTCAAATAAAAGAGAAAGGCCCAGCAGCAAGAACATGTTGTCACAGAAACAATTGAAGGAAACATCAATACAAGATAACAGAATCAGCACAGACATATTAGCAATGAGTTGCGTGATCCAAGGCAAAACCACCTATGCACCCTGCAGGGGAGGGGGAAGAAATCACGTGTTTGACCGTGTTCCGTTCAGATGTCTACTAGTCCTTCCAGAGGACACGTGGGCCAGGCAGTTAGCTATGAGTTGGGTTTGAGGTGAGAAGTTGGGGTTAAAGATAGAAATTTAACAATTGTCTTTGCTTTTCATTTTTCTCTCTTTTGTTCATAAGGGAAATTACGGGCTCCCTTTTTGGCACCGGTTATACATGGATTCATAGCCACTGCCAAAGATACTTCCTGACAAGAACATTCCAATTCTTGGTGCTTACACTCACTCTGCTTATGTTCAGCTTCCACTCTTCTCTTGCATTATCTCCTGCCATTCTGCCCACTGTGCTCAAACATGCTGCCTACACTCCTCACTGGCTTTTCCTTCTTGGCCTCTTTTGGTACTTTCGTCTTATGTTTCTGACAAAAATTTCTTACATTTTCTTACATACCCATTCTCTGATCTCATCCAACTCTCTGGCTTCAAATACCACCTCTACACAGACAATTGTTAAATTTCTATCTTTAGCCCCAACTTCTCACCTCAAACGCAACTCATAGCTAACTGCCTGACCCACATGTCCTCTGGAAGGACTAGTAGACATCTGAACAGAACATGGACAAGCACGTGATTTCTACCCTCTCCCCATCTGTTCCTCTCCCTGCCCCAGCTTTCCTGGAGCTCCCTAACAAATGGTCTGATCATTGCAAAATATAGTCCCAAATTCTTTGATGCTCCAATGTCACCTCTTCCTTGAATCTGGGTGGGCCTGCAAACAATTCTAAATATAGAATATGGTCGAAGTGTCTCTCTGAGACTTCTGAGGTTAGGCCAGGAGAGACTATGCAGTTTTTCCCTGGTTCTCTGGGAATATTCCTTTTGTGGACTTCCCCCCCACCCCACCCCCAGGAACGTTCGTTCTCAAAACCCAGTCGTCTTGCTGTGAGAAGCCCAAGCCAGTGGTAAAAATGGTTAAGTCCTCTACTTTTGGTTCACAGTAATAGAGAAATGGAACTGATGGTATGTTTAATCTTTCAGTTATTCAGACCACAAAGTCTAAAGGTATCTTCTTTGACTCATTTCTTTCTCTTACGCTCCATGGCCAATCCACTAGCAAATCCTATCAGCCCTCTCTTCAAAAATATACCCTGACTCTGGCCAGTTCTCACCAGTCTGACCAATTTTTACCAATGTCTCATCTATAAAAATGGAACTTTCCTTGGCAGATTTCTTTGTGGGAAACAACAGAAACTGACTTGGGCTAATTACCACAGATAAAAAATAGTGGGGGAGGAAATCAGATGGCTCACAGAATAGACTGAAAGGGATGAGAACTAGTTTCAGAAAACCATAGGAAACCAAGGAAGTTTAGGCAGAAGGAATCACGGCCCCCACACGGCTGACGACTGAATGCACCACCTCACCAGCATGAACTTGCGGTTGTCTCCACACTTTGGTCTCTTTGGCATCTACCTTTAAAGACACACATCTTATTAGTTGAGCTAAGAGATGTTTCTGAGGCACAGCTGCCCGGCAATGGAAAAAAGGAAGGTTCGGGCTTTGGGGATTTTACAGTAAGAAATAAAGTTCTGTCTCCCACTTAAAAGTCATTTCACAGTGCAATCTCTAAATAAAAAAGTGGGAACAAATTCTGAATAGCAAAGTGAAAGTAAATATCTATAATGAGGGTTGAAAGAGGACAAAAAGGAAACATTTTCTGTAGCAAACAAAAAGGTCCAACAATAAGTTAGGATGTTAGGAATATAACTAGACTATGACTTCAGTCGTATTGATTCAAGCCCTGTTCTACCACTTACTGAGTAGGTGAACTTTGGTAAGTCACTTAAATTCCCAGAGTTTTTGCATTTTTAAGATGGGAACCATAACATCTGCCCCTCTTCTCTTACATATTGTTTTGAGGATGGAATGAGTGTGTGATACTTTATGGCCACTATCTTAGTCTCCGTCATCTCTGTAACATGGTTGCTTAGCTTAAGGCAGCCTGGAGTAGGTGTTCCAAAATGTCTGCAGGATGAGTAATAATTATAGAAAGGATTTATGAAGTGAAACCCATTAATTAATAAATGGCTACTAAATCTTCCATCTAGGCCAGAAAAAGTGTGATATTGTCACCAAAATCTAGCCTTAAGTAATATCAAATATACTTTGGGAGGAGAACCTTAACACTGATAATTTTTGCCATTGACCTTTTTATAAAATAAATATGGAAATGGCAGAGCAACTTATTGCATAACTTTGGTTAATACAGCAAATTTTATCTGTGCCATGGTTGTAGGGACTCATTAATAGTCCTTGAGAATTATTCTAGTATTAGGAAATAATATAGCCTATTCTGTATATTTCTGTCCAATAGATTCCAGTTACCCTAAGATGACAAGAACTATTTAATTACAGAGTAACTAATGATACAAGTGCATAATCCCTTAACCAAATCCTTGGGAAATAGATGATTTATCAACTGAGAATTTTTCAGGTATTTGAAAGGTTTTAATGGGAAAATTATGTATTACTTAAACCCTCAACAGAGTCTGGGGTAATATCCCCTCATCAAACACAAAAATACCTTTGCAAAGGTATGTATGAATATTAAATGCTAAGTGGAATAAAGACTATGAAATAATCTCATATCAGTTCAGCTAAGACTATTTCAGCATATGAGATTTTTAAAACTTAGTTTTTTAGAGCTTTTTGTATTTTAGAAATGCAGATAGGAAAGAATAGACTTGTACTTTTCATAAAGAAATGATATTACAGTGCTTTGAGATTAAAAAATGCTCTACTATATAAAGTTTTTATAATCTTGAATACTAGTATTAATCAACATCTTAAAGTCATCTATGTAAAATCACTTTGGAATATTACTTTTCTATTTTCATTTTATTTTAATTGAAAAATAATAATTAGCTGGGTGTGGTGGCTCACTCCTATAATCCTAGCACTTTGGAAGGCTGAGGTGGGCGGATTGCTTGAGCTCAAGAGTTCAATACCAGGCGGCTCCTGTGGCTCAGCGAGTAGGGCGCCGGCCCCATATACCGAAGGTGGCAGGTTCAAGCCCGGCCTCGGCCGAACTGCAAAACAAAAAAATAGCCAGGCGCTGTGGCGGGTGCCTGTAGTCCCAGCTACTCGGGAGGCTGAGGCAAGAGAATGGCTTAAGCCTAAGAGCTGGAGGTTGCTGTGAGCAGTGTGACGCCATGGCACTCTATCCAGGGCGATAAAGTGAGACAGAGTCTACAAAAAAAAAAGAGTTCAATACCAGCCTGAACAAGAGGAGACCTCATATCTACTAAAAAGAGAAAATGATAATAATTATTATCATTATTATTATTATACATATTTATGGAGTATAATGTGATGTTTTGGTACATATTTATAATTTGTAATCATCAAATTAGAATAATTAGCCTATTTGTCTCTGAGACATTTTTCATTTCTTTGTAGTGAGAACATTCAAAATACACTTTTCTAGCTGTTTTGAAATGTATAATACATTATTATAACTATAGTCATTTACTGAACAATAGAATGCCAGATAATTCCTCCTATCTAACTGTAATTTTGTACCTGTTAACTAACATCTTCTCGTTCCTCTTTACCAGAGAAAAGTTAAAAGATTATCCTGTAAGATCCAGAATAAGACACCTTCACCACTTCTATTCAATATAGTACTGGAAGTCCCAGCCACAGCCATTAGGCAAGAGGTAGAAATAAAAGACATCCAAATTGGGAAGGAAGAAACTAAATTATCACTGTTTTCAGACAACATGATCAAACCCAAAACACTGCACTAAAAAAAAATTGTTAAACTAATAAACAAATTTAGTAAAGTTGCATGATACAAAATCAACATACAAAAATCAGAAGCATTTCTGTATACTAATAGCAAACTATCTAAAAAAGAAATTAAGAAAACAATCTCATTTATAACTACTACAAAAATTAAAATATTAAGAATAAATTTAACCAAGAAGGAACAAGGTCTCTACACTAAAAATTGTAAAATGTTGATGAAGGAAATTAAAGAAAACACAAATAAGTGGAAAGATACTCTGTATTCATGTATCGGTAGAATTGATATTATTAAAATGTCAATACTATCCAAAGTTATTTATAAGATCAATGCAATCTTTGTCAAAATACCAATGATGTCCTTAACAGAAATAGAAAACAGTATCATCAAATTCATAAAAAACCACAAAAGACCCCAAAAGCCAAAGCATTCTTGAGCAAAAAGAACAAAGCTGGAGGCATTTACAACTTACTTTGAAATATAATATAAAGTTATAGTAACCAAAACAGCATGTAATGCCACAAAAACAAACACATAGATCAATGGAACAGAATAGAAAGCTCAGAAACAAATCCATACATCTACAACCAACTGATTTTTGACAGATGTGACAAAAACACACAATGGAGAAAGGAAAGGACAGTCTCTTCAATAAGCTGTGTTGAGAAACTGGATATGCACATGCAGAAGAATAAAATGAGACCTTTATCTCTCACCACATACAAAAAATCAACTCAAAATGAATGAAACATTTAAGTTTAAGATGCAAAAGTATGACATTTCTAGAAGAAAACATAGGGTAAAATCTTCATGACATAAGTCTGGGTAGTAACTTTTGATAAGACTTCAAAGCAAAGGCAGCAAAAGCAAAAACAGACAGATGAGATTATACCACATCAAAAAGCACAGCAAAAGAAATAATCAATAGAGCAAAGAGACTACCTACAGAATGAGAGAAAAAATTGCCAATCATATGTCCAATAAGCATCTAATATCATAAATAAACAAGGAATTCAAACTACTCAATAACAAATAACCCTGTTTAAAAATGGGCAAAGGACTTGAATAGACATTTCCCAAAAGAACACATACAAATGGGCAACAGATACATAAAAATGCTCAACATCTCTAATCATCAGAGAAATGCAAATTAAAAGCACAACAACATAACACTTCATACCTCTAAGATCAGCTATCATCAAAAAGATAAAGTATAGGTGAGGATATGAAGAAAAGTGAACACATATACTTTGTTAATGGTATTATAAATTAATATAGTTCTTTTGTCCTCCTCTTTTAAAAACAGATTTAGGAAATACAATGTGAATTCCATTACATGTATATTTTGAATAGTGGTGAAGTCTGGGGTTTTAGTATATACATCAACTGAGTAGTGTACATTGTACTCCACTGATTTTTTTTTTTTTTTTGAGGCAGAGTCTCACTATGTCACCCTTGGTAGAGTGCCATGGCATCACAACTCACAGCAACCTCAAACTGTTGGGCTTAAGCGATTCTCGTGCCTCAGCCTCCCAAGTAGCTGGGACTACAGGTGCCCACCACAAAGTCCAGCTATTTTTTTGTTGCAGTTGTCATTGTTGTTTTAGTAGGCTCAGGCCGGGTTCGAACCCACCAGCCTCAGTGTATGTGGCAGGTGCCCCAAACACTGAACTGGAGGCACTGAGCCCCTACTGGTGATTTTTTCTCTCTCATCCCTCACACTTTTCCCCCTTATGAGTCTCCAATGTCCATTATACCATTCTGTGTGCCCTTGTGTAGCCATAGTTTAGCCCCCACTTGTAAGTGAAAACACATAGTATGTACTTTTTCTGAGTTACCTCACTTAGGATAATGGCCTCTGGTTTCATCCAAGTTGCTATGATATTATTCCCTTCTTTCTTAAGGCTATGTAGTACTCCACGGGATGTATGTATTTATTAGTATATACATATATGCCACATTTTCTTTATCCACTCATCGTCGATGAGCACTTAGGTAGATTCAATACTTTTGAAATCATGAACTGTGCTCTAGTAAACATACAGTGTAGGCATCTTTTTTTTTTTTTGTAGAGACAGAATCTCACTTTATCCCCCTCCGTAGACTGCCGTGGCGCCACACAGCTCACAGCAACCTCCAGTTCTTGTGTTTAAGCAATTCTCTTGCCTCAGTCTCCCGAGTAGCTGGGACTACAGGCACCTGCCACAACGCCTGGCTATTTTTTTGTTGCGGTTTGGCTGGGGCTGGGTTTGAACCCACCATCCTCCCCACTGAGCCACAGGGACCACCCACTTATCTTTTCGATATAATGATTTGTCGTCCTCTGGTAGGTATGCATCAGTGGGACTGCAGAATTGAATGGTAGATCTACTTTCAGTTCTTTGAGAAATCTCCATACTCTTGTCCATAAGAGGTCGAATTAATGTGCAGTCTCAACAACAGGATATAAGTGTTTCACTGCATCCATGCCAATGTCTATGGCCATTCTAAATGGCACAAGATATAATAGTATCTCACAGTAGTTTTAATTTGTATTTCTCTGATGATTCATTAGTGATGATTTTTTTTTCACATATTTGTTGGCCATTTGTAGCACAGCCATTTTGGAAAACAGTGTGCAGTTCCCTTAAAAAACTAAAACTAGAATTACCGTATGATCTAGTAATTTCACTACTGGGTGTATACCCAAAGGAATTGAAATCAGTGTGCCGTAGAGATGTTTGTACTCTGGCGTTCATTGCAGCATTATTCCTAGTAGCTAAGATATGGAAACAAACTGTTAATAAATGAGTGGACTTAAAACTGGTGTGTGTGTGTGCCTATAAAGAGAGAGAGAAATGCAATGAAATACTGTTCAGTTACTTTAAAAAAAAAAAAGAAATTCTATCATTTGAGACAACATAGACAAACCTAGAAGACATTAGACTAGGCACAGAAAGACAAATACAATATCATCTCCCTCATAGAAGTAGAGAGCACAATATTATTTTTTAATGGGCAATTCAGCAAGACCTAGAATTCAAGCAAAGTATTTATCTATTTCAACTTGCTGCCTAATTCAGCCCATCCTTACTAATAGCATCTTAGTCAGTTAATCACGCCTTCATGAAGCAACTTGCCATATTCTTAGCTAAATTTAATCATTAAAATCAGCTCCTCTGTCACTTTTACCCTCTGATTCTAACTCTAACTTGGGAGTGAAAACAAATCCCACCCCCACCGTCATGGGACAGCTAAACAAACATTTGAAGAGGCAGCCAGGTACATCATTCGCCTCTTCCTGGGCTAAGCATTTGTTCTAATTCTTCCACATAAAGCATGGCTTCCTATTCCTTCACATCTTAAGGGCCCATGCTAATCTCTAATTTATCAACATCTGTATTAAAAAGTAGGTGCCTAACTCTGGGAGGCCAAGGTGGGTAGATTGCCTGAGCACAGGAGTTCAGACCACCCTGAGCCAGAGTGAGACCCCATCTCTAAAAACAGCTGGTCACTGTGGCAGGCGCCTGTAGTCCCAGCTACTCAAGAAGCTGAGGCAAGAGAATCACCTGAGCCCAAGACTTTGAGGTTGCTGTGAGCTGTGATGCCATGGCACTATACCAAGGGCAACAATGTGTGACTCTGTCTCAAAAAAAAAAAAAAAAATTAGGTGCCTAAGGTTAGATAAATCTCCACCCCAAAATATGGTGAACTTGTTACCTTCCTTGTAATCTATATACCATATTTCCAATAATGCAGCGTAAAACTCCATTATGGTTTTTGTGCATCAGAATACTTTTGGGTCATCTGAATTTAGAGTATATAAATACTTCTGTCTTTTTCACATGCATTGTTGTCACAATCCAGGGACCTCCCTTCATTTATACTTTTTAGCCTAAATAAAGGGCTCAATTTAGTCCTTCTTAAATTACATCATGTTGGTTTTAGTTCTAACACGTATATTTCATGTTGGTTTTAGTTCTAACACGTATATTTCATTCTGAATCTTGATTTTGCCTCTTGATAAGTTAGTTGTAGCCAAAATATTTGCTCTGTGTCACCTGTGAATTTGATAAGCAGTACATTTAATCTTCAGTAAAGACACTGCTAAAAGTATTGGACAAGATAGGATCAAGACCTCTATATCATAGACCTCGAGACTTCCCTCCTAGGCTGCCATCCTCAAGTGGTTGCTGTCTCAACAGGCAACAATCTGCATACATAAATAGCAATACCAAACTTTATGAACTGAACAAGCAAGCAAAAACAAATAAATGGTATGCAATGAAGAAAATAACACATTCCAGAACCATCAGAACGGGTTCTACACTTTAATAATTAATTACAAGTTTGGCTTGAATAAGGCATTTGAGGAGATGTCATTCCTTTCTCAAAAAATTAAAAACAGAGGAGGGAAGGTGAATGGCAGGATCTCACCTCATGTGCACAAGGTGAGGGTGTTCAGCACACCCCCGAGGTGAAGAGCTCAACTACAACTTGAACTTTACCTTAGAACTGAAAACAATGTAACCTAAACATTTGTACCCTCATATTAATCTGAAATTTAAAAAGAAAGAAAGAAAACTAAAAACAGAACTACCATATGACCTGGCAATCCTACTACTGGATATATATATCCAGGGGAAGTAAAATCAGTAAGTTAGGGTAATATGTGTATTTTCAGATTCATTGCAGTATTAGTCACAATAACTAGATATAGACTCAATCTAAGTGTCCATCAACAGATGAATGAATAAAGAGATCGTGATATACACGCACAATGGAATACTATTCACCCTTTAAAAAGGAAGACATCATTTCATTTGCAACAACATGGGTGAATCTGGAAGGCATATGTTAAATGAAATAAGCCGGGTACAGAAAGATAAATACTGTATGATCTCATTTTTATATGTGAAATCCAAAAAAATGGAACTCATAGAAGCAGGGAGTGGAAGGATGGTATGGGGATACTGAGGGGTTGGGAGTGGGGAAGATGATCAAATGATATAAAATTTCAGTTTGACAGGAGGAATAACTTCAAGAAATACATTGTATAACATTATAAAGACAAGAGACATAACATGTACTTGAAAATCACTAGGAAATTGATATTGAAATATTCTTGCCACAAAAAAAACAAAGAGGAAACACATATGAATTAGCTCAATTTAGCCATTCTGTAAGACAAATTTCAAAATACAAATTTTAAAACATCATGTTTTACACCATAAATATATAGATTTTTTTATTTGTCAATTTAAAAAACAACTTAGAAAAAAGTTTCCTTCCTGAAATGTTTAAATATATACATACCAGGATCACAAAATAAAATCCATTTCCTACCATGAACTTCATCCTGAAAGTTTACAAATGCAGTATTAATGGATGAACAGGGTTGGAAGTACCATAAAAAAAGGAGGATAAACCAAAACGAAGATAAACCCCATTAAAGATCAATAAACTCTTACAAAACGTATCTTCTCCACTGCCCATTTTACTGCACTCACCCCACCCTGAACACTCACCACTGTAAGCAACCCCAACTTGCAGAAATCAATGCTTTAAGTATGTATTTATAAATGATTGGTATTTTAAGAAATTATTCACTTTTAAAACTGGTCATCTAGAGGGCTTAATATGGGTTCATCTGATTGACAACTAATTCTTTCCAGAACACCAAGAACCAAAAATATCCAGGGTTACTGCTATTTGCTTATGTTGTGTAACAAACCTAATGTTAAACATAACCCTTGAAACTGTCCTCACATCTTGCCCAGGTACTTTGATGAGATAGTAAATATTACTATAGCTCCACTTTGATGAAACAGGATTTAAATAAGGATTTTGCCCCATCAAATATTTTTTTACACAGAACTTAAAATCTTTTTCAAGAGAAATACCCACTCAAAAATCTGTAATAAACTCCAAGAAGTGACCTAACTCTGAAGTTGATTCTGGTCTCAGCAATCACTTTAAATCATGATAGTTTCTGTTTTTATCTTATTCTTTGTCCTCTGATCCTTCTGTTTTTCTTGTTCTGAAAATTAATTACAGAGAGGAGCCAAAGCTCAAACATAAGTCAAAACCCATCCACTGAAGTAGATCATTTAGAATTAGAAACACAAGAAAATTCATTTTTAAAAGAGAGAATTCTGAAAGTGTTTTGGAATATGAAGTCAATCTTTATAAATTTATTCCATCAGAACTAGCTTTTTAAGAGTATAAGCTCCAAAACTACTTGGATTCAGATTTAGGATATCTAAAGAGCCCAAAGAAGTTAACCCAAACCTCATAAAGACCCCAATTTGGTTAAAGGGGGTTCAGATCAAAACTAACTTTAAGCATGAAAGTAACTTTGAAAAGCATCTACCTACAGAAGGAAATTGAGCTATTCACCATACAGCTAGACAACGACAAAATTGGGACTAGAATAAAGGTCCCTGCCTCTAGACCCAAAACTTGTTTCTATTACACTTTTAACATTGAGACTTAGGGTGATGGACTAGTTAGACACAACACTTCCTAATCATCTCTAATTCCTATGACTAACATCAACCCATACCAAAAAAGAACAAAAATGAAAAAAAAGAGACTGAATCCGTTGCTTTGGGATGAGGTCTGAATCTGTTGTTGTTATTGTTGTTACTCACCACCACAGGGAAACTTGAGATGCAGGGGAATAGGAACCACAGTTTATTTATTCTTTGTTCTATCCCCAGTACCTACATGGTGATACATTTTGGGGGTGCTTTTTGTTTGGTTTGGTTTAATGTTTTGCTGCCCATTATTCAAATACGTTTCCCATTTTGAGGTCAGTCCTCACAGTATGCAGTGGAGGTGGAACACAGCACCCCTTTTCTCACTGCCTGGTAACTTGAACCCTAGTATATTTCCTGGAAGAGGTCACCCTCCAGTTGGCTCCTATAGAGGTCACTCAAGGGATAGCATGAAAGTTACTATTGGCAACAGCAGAGACAGGGTATTAGCAAAGTTTCCTAACCAGTTTCTTGCATGGCCTGACCTTAGTTCCCTTGGTTCCTGCTTGACTCTCCTGCCTTCCTATCACTTCAGTGAGCTACTTAATTTCTTCTATGGACATTGTTTTCCACTTTAGTTTAAGGCAGCTTCTGTTGCTTGCAACCAACATCTCTAATAGGCATATAGTAGGCACTCAAATATTTCTAAAATGAAAAAATAAATTAATCAATTGATCATCATTATCATTTTTTCCATAACATTTTACAATTTCCAAGCACTCTCCCATATCTCAGTCATTGTATCTGGTTACTGCCTTGTTTATGTTTCAGTTAAGTTACATTATTTAACAAAGGCAAGTCTTTCTTTTTTAATCTGTGGCACGTTTCCAAAATCTGTGCTCTTCACCAAGGGGGCGGAAGCATGTGTTGCCTCAGTCCAAGTGGGCTGCTAGAAAAAACCACCTTAGGGCAACTTCTCACATTTCTGAAGCTGAGAAGTGCAGGGTCAAGACGTTGGCAGGTTCAGGGTCTGGTGAGGGCCCCTTCCTGTTCTTGCAAGTCTTACAAGATGCAAGAGGAAGGTTAAAACAGAACAACAACAACAACAGAAGTGTTTTTAAATCTAAACTAGGCTTAAATATTATTTTTCCAAAGTATGCTATGAGATCTCACCGAGTACTACGGAAACCCCCCAAAAGGCAACAGGATATGAGATGAGGAGTAAGAACTAGAAAGTAGAAGGTATGAAAAAAAATTTTTTAATTTTCAAAGGAAAAAAATCTATATGTAATTAGCTTCAAAGAAGAGGTCTAAAACTAAGAACAGAAACTTAAGATAGGAGCCGGCATTTGCTCTGGGTAGTGGAAATGATTCATGCACTGAGGGGACAGCATTGGCAAAGGCAAAATGTCCCTTCAAAGTACAAAAATCTTTGCTTTAATCATATGGCTCTGTATAAGGCCCCCACCCCCCAAAAAAGGCTTTGGATACACTGAATACATCGCTTCCTCGTTTTCGTGTCAAATGTGAGACTGGAGTGGCTTTTTTAGCATGGACTCTCACAACTGTGCTGTCTTGTTCTGAGGACACACGGATGTTCCTCCTGCAGCGAACTAACCTTCGGACACAGGCCCGTGGCAGCGAAGGGGAAACCTGCCGCCCTCGGGGACTCCAGACGCCAGGACTTGTTGCTCAGGCGGGAAGCCCCCGGGACTGTCAAGGGCGCGGCCTGCCCACGAGGAGGGCGGCGAGCAAGGGACGCCGGACTGGGCCGGGTCGTCCCTACAAGCCCCTGACCTTCGCCCGCCCGGCCTGGAGCGCGGCCTCGGCCTCGCAAGCCAGACGCCCGGCTCCGCGGGGACCGGAAGCGCCCGCCGTCCGCCCTTCCGCCCGCAGAGGCCGCGCGGGGCCTGGGGGCCCCGAGGGCCGCCCTCCCTCCTCGACTCCCCGCGCGCGCGTCTCCACCCTCGGGCCTTCGGCCTTCAGTGTTCCGTCGTCTCCGACCGGGCTAGGGAGAGCAGGCCCGAGGCGCCCACCCGCTTCCCGGCTCGACCCGCCCGGCCTAGTGCTGGGAGAGGCGCCTGGGCCTCGGCGGCCGGGCTGGCGGGGGCGCCGGTCGAAGGCACCCGAGGCCCAGCCGACTCTTCCCCGCGCCCGCGGCCTCCCCAGCCCCCATTCGGGCCCGGAATCAATGGTGGCCGCTTATTTTTCACGACAGTTGCAGCTGTCTAATTCATCAGCGAATAATTCAATCAGAGGCAGCCAGGCCTGCCCGGTGTCGGAGACCAGGGGTTCCCGGCGCAGATCCCGTCACACTGGGGAGGCCGGTGGGGAGGTGCGCGGGCGGAGAGGCCGGAAGGGCGGCCCGGGCGCCGCCACGTGTGGGACCCGCCGGCCAGCACGTCCCCCGGCACACGGGCCGCGTCCCACCCTGCCGCGCTCAGGAGCCTGGCGGGGCCGGCTTGGCGTTCCGTGCGGGCACCCTCCTCTCGCCGAGTTTGCGAAGGGAGAGGAACCCACCCTCGGAGGCGATTTGCCTTTGAAGAAGATGGAGAGGAGCAGAGAGAAGCGCCTAGAAACCGCATTGATTTAGACATCAATCCTGGCCGGCTCCCTCCGCCTCCAGAGCCTGCCCCGCCGCGCCCCCACCCTTCCCGGGAAGCGGCTCGGCGCGGGGCCCAGGGGCGGCCGAGGTCTGCAGAACCCACGAGGGGAGCCGCCCGCGGCCTCGACGCCGCCCCCCACGCCCCGCCGGCGCCGCTGCCTGGAGGCCAACAGGTCTCCTACGGCCGGCAATGTCGCCCCCCCACCCGGGCCGCTGGGCGCCCCTGAGCTCGGCTTCTTCAGCGGCAGCCAAACCAGCCGCGCGGGGCCTGGGCTCCGGTTCTTGCGGGCCGCGGGGCGTGAGTTCCGCTCCTCGAGACCCTGGAGCCCGCGGCTCCGAAACCGCCGCCTCCAAACCCCGTTTGCAAACAAAACAATTCAAAATCCCTGTAGAGTCATCGAGGCAATTTTCCAAGAAGTAAAATGCTCCTAAAATGATCTGAATGTGCTCCAGTACTTTTGATCGTGTTATCCTGAAAGATCAGCTCAGATTCTCTTGGTTCTTTAATTTTAGGGGAGCTGATACTTGAGGAATCTGAAAAAGGACATCGTACGATTTTTAAAAATCCGACTCCTCCAAATATTTTTAAACCCTTCGGTTGGCTTTGTTAGTTTTCAAATAGAAAGAAATATTACCTTTTGAAATCGGAAATAATACTTCTCAAGCTTAAAATCTGGACGACGGTTTCTTAATACTCTTATTAAATTTTTTTCCACAGTAGCTACACAATTGAAATTAAACACAAAGATTTTTAAACTGTCCCATTTTCATTGGGAAGAGATGTAGTAAGTATTTGTAATAATGCCTAAACAATATGGATCCTCAATCAAAAATCATTATTTCTAGAGAAAATAAATGATAGTTTTAAGAGATTGGTAAATCAAAATTAAGTCCGTGCTTAGTGTCTTAGGGCAACTTGAAAACAGCTCCACTTTCAGAGAGTTAAATATGTCCTTTTTACAATCAACTGCAACTTTTGCCTTCCTTTGGAAAGAACAACAAAAAGATTTCACGCACAACTTGACCTGAACAAAGGGACATCATGCCGGTTTTCCTTTTGTGGGGGACAACTGGAAGAGAGGAAAACTTTATTTTAAGCATACTTGAGTTGTACTTTTAGAAAGCCCCTTTAAAGAGAAAATGGGACTACGGGTGCACTTGACTCAAAAATTGGGGCTGTGCGTCTTAGGGACAGAGAGTACAAGTAGTGAAAGGGGAACTCAAAGTGTGCCGGAAGAAAATTTGTCTTCATTCTCAGGCTAACAAGTTGCTTATTTAAAATGTAAAGTTCTTTTACAGAAAAATCCCAGTTCTCATTAGAGCCATGCTCCCTTCTGCCTACTTTCCTCAAAAGAAGTCTTTAGGTGTTCGAATCCTCAACTTCCCTTTCCCTTTTAAAAATTACCTCTTCCCCAAAGACGAAAATTATTTCTCCCACCAGCTTCTCCAGTGTTAACAGCCACGAAAACAAAACAGATGAGTAGGGGGTGGGGTGTGTCGAAATGGTCTGCTGTGGATCCCAAATTCGGGGAAAGGATAATACCCTGGCAGGGACCAGTCCCGGGGACCTCCACTGCTGGTCGCGATCAAAGGTTCCGGGCTCCCCACCCCCACTCCAAACTCTTCAAGCTAGGGGGCTAGTGAACCCGGAGAGGGCAGAGAGAGGAAGAAGCAAAGAAGTGTGTGTGTGTGTGTGAGAGAGAGAGAGATGCAAGCGGTCTCGTCCGACGACACAAAACTTCAACAGCCCCTACTTTTGAGGGTAGAGGAGGACCATCAAGGTCGACAGCCCTAGTCTCTCGCTTTCTTTAAAACTAGGCAAGTGGACTGCTAGCAGCTCAGTTGGCAGAGCTGAGGATTCCGGCTGCGACTGCCCCTCCAGACTAACAGTCCCTGGAGCAGGTGCCAACGCTCTCGGGTGATCGTCTTTCCTCCCCCTCCCTCAAGCCTAACACTCTCTGCGTCGGAACTCCTGAGGACTTTGCAGGATTTCCTTCTCGCAGCCTTACCCCCCACCTTCTAAGGCAAGCTCCGGGCTTTGGGCTCCGAATAAACCTTCCCCCAGATGTCAGGGATCCTGTAGCTTCATTTTTCTTTTCGTAAGGGACCAGAGGAGGGCGAGAACAAGACTAACAACCCCATATTTCTCTGCATCTCCACACAAAGTAAATTTTGTGAACCAAAAACTTGGGGACAGTCCTCGTAAGCTCTGCTAACCTGACGTTTGGTATTTTAAACCCGATCAACGTAGAGAGGAAAGAAGAAAAAGGACCAGTTTCGTCTCACCACTCAGAAACTTACAAAATAAAAGCAAGCAAGCAAACAACAATAAAAAAAAAAAAAACTTTCCCAGGTCCGAGTGGGAATCTGAAAAGAGTGGGTGGTTTTCTGAGCTGAGAGGCCGTCTAGAGTTAATGGGGCTGGGATTGGGTTTTTAGTTTTCTTCTCCCTGTTCTCAACCAGCCTGAGCTTTCAGACAGAAGAAAATTAAAGCTAATGGAGATATCAAACAGAGCCACAATTCCGAATGGCTCTTTTTCCGCCACAAGCACCCCCCCGTCCATCTGCACGTGTGATCACGGAGACTTGCGGCGTCCCCATCACCAGGGGCTCCGAGGAAAGGGGAGAAAATTCTCCGTCGTGAAAAAGAACCCTGTACAACCACTACTATTATATGTGTATAGCAAACATAAAAATTTTTTTCTCCTCTTAAAATTCCCCCACAATATTGAAACAGCATTTGTTTTCCGACTCATGCAAACGCTTGAGGCCTTTCTGGAAAACCATTACCATTCAATGGCTAGAAAATTGCTCTCCTTCCCTTAAAAAAAAAAAAAAAAAAAAAGCCGGCGCAGCAGCAGCTATAACAGACAACAAAAACTTTCTCCGGCATAATCCTTGCTCCCAGAATGACAAAGAAATGATATTGACTTACCCCCGAACGCATGACGTGTTTGATAAGGGGGGGACCTTTTTTGAAGATTTCTCTTCGGGAGCTGCACAGACAGCTGCAATTCATGGGCGACGCTGATTGCCAGAAACGCTATGGATTGGCATGGGGTCTGCAGCTCACAGATCCTGATCAATACCCCTACACTCACACGCCAGATGGTTTGGGGAAGGACAAAAATAAAATAGTCCAAATCAACCCACCATTATGTCTTTTTGTATTGCTCTGATAAACCTAGTTGTAGCACAAATGTGTTCTGTCCGACACAAAACCTGGAGAGATTTTGAGTTTGGGGGTCAAAATAAGCAGTCCATGTCTTCCCCCAGATTTGTGTTGTGGTTACTGTTGTTTAGTAAAAACAAAGCTGTTGGGCCCCTTATCCAGATTGGGTTTACTTGTGGTCTGTTTATTTTTTGTGTGAATAATTTATAAAGTCTCTATTTTAATTGAATATTCCTTTCTCTCTCTCTCTCCCTAAAAAGAATTTTAATGTAAAAACACATATGGAAACTCTTGACAGTAAATATTTTCAGTCTTTTCCTGTAATTGCTAACTCAAGTTCAGTTTTTTTCTTTTACATTGCAATAACCTACATTTGTTGTCAAAGTTACATTTTATTATCACACTTGTTTAGATCCATTCAAATTTCTGGTCTTAAGGAAAAGTGGCCCTGCAGATGTGGTGTGCTAAGTAGTATATGAGTGTATATGCTTGTTCTGATATAATGCTTGGTAGACTATTTATCCAGATTCTAATAGTCATGAGCTGACATTTATGATACCACAATCTTATTTGTAAATCAAACCTTGTGGATTGGGCAAAGAACAGGAGTGTAACTTCAAAAAAAATTTTTTTTTAATCTCATTTGCAGAACTTCTGAAGGTTAGAGTATAGATGCTAAACAAGGGGCAGTTAAAAAGCAACTCTATTTTCTTACAGAACAAGATAGAAAGAAACATCAAAACATTTCAAAATATATATGAAAATCTCTTACTATTGATATTCTTAAAATTATCTTGAAGTAGAAAATAAATATTTTTCCTTTTTAGAAAAAAAAGAAAAAGAGCACCTAAACCTAATTCAGTAAGAATTAGGGTGCTCAATGAATAAGCACATTCATTTTCCTTTTAAATGGGTTTTGGGTTGAAACATAAAACCTCAAACCACCATTAGAAAAACAACGTGAAAAATCTGCTTTAATCTAGCCCAATGAAATTATACACAAAGAAGCCAATACGATTTCATGATTTCCCTGAGATCGCCAATATTGATCGAGGGAAGGGGGAGGGATGGTGGAAAAGAGCCAGGGAGGAGGGAAGGAGGAAGGAAGGAAGCCAGGCAGCGAGAAAAAGCCACTCACCTTTCTGCTCCCAGGCACACTGAAATGCAATCCCCAGGAGCAGATTTAACTTGGTGGCCTGGTAAATGAACTTATCGTTTTGAAAAAGTTATTTAAATGGCAATTTATATACTTAGGTTTCCGTATGGAGGCTGTATCAGCTTGGGGTTACTGGTCACTACTTGAGCCTGAAACCAGGGCAGTGAAAGAGGCTACCTTTGGCACCGGCTACATCAGACTATTACCCAGTCCTGCTCTTCTCCTACCATATTTCAGTTGCTGAGCACTCATGGACCAATCCCAGGTTGCACTCTGGTGAACTTTTGTTCGACTCTGTGTGTATTTCAAACATTAACTGATTTGAATTATCCCAAGCGTCTTGCCACCATATATAAGGTAGGGAGCGGGGAGAAAGACAGTAAGAGGGGGAGAGGAAAACCAAAGAACCAGAACGCCGAATTATTGTACCTGTCTCCTGGTTTAATGGTAAAGATCTGAGCAGCCAGAAGCCAGAAAAGTGTGCCTGGCAGAGCAGGGGAACTGCGCTGCTTTCTTACCTAGGCTTTGATATCACGGAGAAGACGATATTTCAAAGAATAATTGGCAACGTATTGGCAAGAGCTCAATAAAGTTGATCTATGAATAACATCACTGTACATTCATGTGACAGGATGGGAGGGAGTGCTCTGAAACTAGAAGAGAGAAGAGGGCAGCAAAAAAGGTCACGGAGAAAAGAACTGTTTTCCGCATGAATTAAACCTAGAGTCAAGAAGGCACATATAGTATTTTAGGTTGTGTTCTTGTTTTCTTATCAAGTTTTCTCTAACAGCTGGAAGTGGTGGGGACTGTCTTAAGGAGACCCCCTGCTCTTCTTTTGACAGCTGATCAAAAGAAAATAGGTCACGCTTCTCAAACTTATGTCCACCCTGTCCTTAATTACTGTCTCTTTAAACAAAGGCAACATCTGCGCAACCTCAGCTAGCTTGAAGCTTCCAAGGCAAACAGCGCAACCTGCTTTGGTGGAATCTGTTACTTTTCAGGATTTACGCTGGGTGTTGGCCTCTCTGGCTGTTTTCAACCAACCTCTCGACCCCCACCCAGGCCGAGGAAATCTCCACCTCCTCTCTCCCCCAACTCCACTCCCCCCTCCCGACCTGGGGTTGCCAAACGGCGGATATTCTAGGAAGACTAAGGTGCACTTTTTAAAGCTAAGGCTTGTGAGTGTTCTGGAGCTGACCCGGGCGCTGGTGTTATCAGAAACAAGGTTGGAATACACAGACTTCTGATGAGGCTCCGGATCAACTATCCGCCCTCCCAACCTGTTCCTCTCTTGGGATTTGAGAGAAGGGGTGTGTGTGTATGTTTTAGGGCAAAGAGTAGCGGTGTCATCCCAGCTGGTTTGCATACTCTCTGCCCCCCTAGAGAAGTTTGCTCACCGCGGGCACCAGCAACATTCTTCACCCCTACCCCACCAGTTGTACACTGTCCCCTTTCTTTCCAAGTCGTTGATGGAGTAGGCACTTGGTCACCTTGAAACAGAAGCTCCCGGAATTCTAGCTTTGTTGTGCAATCTAGCAAGGCCCTTCCGAAGCCTCATAACTGGGAGATTTATGGGCTTGCCGGGTAATTAAATGATGTTATTGTGTTAACTTTGCATGCAGTACGGCTGCCTGCGACGCGCTGGGGCCGCCGGCCGGCAGCGGCTCTCAGTCGGTGAGGGCACTGGAGTTCCTCCGGCCCCAAAGATATGCACGCCCTAGTCTCGGGAGTTTACCGTGCATTAAAATACATTAGCGCCTGCATTTTAAAAGGCTCTGGGGTAGGGACTCCGGAGAAGTGGCTTGCTAGGCGACGCGTGTTTGTTTTTACACCCGATGGTAGCGGAGTCTTTTCCTCCAGGCTTACTAGCCTAGAGAAAAGCTTTGAGGTGAGACGAAGGGGACTGAAGCAAAGCTCCTTTCCAGATCGCATCTACCCGGGAGGGACAGAACGCAGCATCTTCCACTTAATCTCTCTCCTTCCCTTGCGCTCCAGGATCTCTCTCTTCCCACTACCCCCTCCTCCTCCCTCCCTCTCCTTGACGTTTGATTCCAGTAGCAAAGGAGGAAAAAAGGCACCGAACCGTCAGCCAAACATGAAACACACGGCCCCGCCCTCCACACGGCCATTGGTGGATTCCTGCACAAGACCCGCCCCTCAGGGCAGCTGCAGCCGCGGAATAGCTGCTCGCAGCGCCTGTCGGGTGAGGCCCCGCCCCAAGTCCGGGAGGGTAGGTTGGCTGCCCCGGCGAGCGGCAGAGCCCTTCTGGACAGCTCCCGCTCACCCAAACAGAAGACGTCGGCGCCGGAGCAGGCTCGGACATGGCGAGGCAGCGTGCCGGCCCGAGCGGCGGGGCCCGGTGATCCCTCCCTCCCTCCCCAACCCCTCCCCTCTCCCGCACGCACTCCCCGTCCACCCCCACCCCGCCCCCACCCCGGGCGAGCCCGCAGCCCGGGGCGCACACCCGCACGCACGCTCCCCCTCCACACACTCGCGCACTCCCGCGCCCGCCCCCGCTCCGGCGGCCGAACCCAGCCACGCGCGCTTTGCCAGCCAGCCGGCCGCCCCCGCCGACCCCGCCGCCCCCGGGCCCCGATGGACTGAATGAAGGCTGCCTACACCGCCTATCGATGCCTCACCAAAGACCTAGAAGGCTGCGCCATGAACCCGGAGCTGACAATGGAAAGTCTGGGCACTTTGCACGGGCCGGCCGGCGGCGGCAGCGGCGGGGGCGGCGGCGGGGGCGGCGGGGGCGGCGGCGGGGGCCCGGGCCATGAGCAAGAGCTGTTGGCCAGTCCCAGCCCCCACCACCCTGGCCGCGGCGCCGCCGGCTCTCTGCGGGGCCCGCCGCCGCCAACAGCGCACCAGGAGCTGGGCACGGCGGCAGCGGCGGCGGCGGCTGCGGCGGCGTCGCGCTCGGCCATGGTCACCAGCATGGCCTCGATCCTGGACGGCGGCGACTACCGGCCGGAGCTCTCCATCCCGTTGCACCACGCCATGAGTATGTCCTGCGACTCGTCCCCGCCCGGCATGGGCATGAGCAACACCTACACCACGCTGACGCCGCTCCAGCCGCTGCCACCCATCTCTACCGTGTCCGACAAGTTCCACCACCCTCATCCTCACCACCATCCTCACCATCACCACCACCACCACCACCAGCGTCTGTCGGGTAACGTCAGCGGCAGCTTCACCCTCATGCGCGACGAGCGCGGGCTCCCGGCCATGAACAACCTCTACAGTCCTTACAAGGAGATGCCCAGCATGAGCCAGAGCCTGTCCCCGCTGGCCGCCACGCCGCTGGGCAACGGGTTAGGCGGCCTCCACAACGCGCAGCAGAGTCTGCCTAACTACGGTCCGCCGGGCCACGATAAAATGCTCAGTCCCAACTTCGAGGCGCACCACACTGCCATGCTGACCCGCGGTGAGCAACACCTGTCCCGAGGTCTGGGCACCCCGCCCGCGGCCATGATGTCGCACCTCAACGGCCTACACCACCCAGGCCATCCTCAGTCCCATGGGCCAGTGCTGGCACCCAGTCGCGAGCGACCGCCCTCGTCCTCATCCGGCTCGCAAGTGGCCACGTCGGGCCAGTTGGAAGAGATCAACACCAAAGAGGTAGCCCAGCGCATTACCGCCGAGCTGAAGCGCTACAGCATCCCACAGGCGATCTTCGCGCAAAGGGTGCTGTGCCGGTCTCAGGGGACTCTCTCTGACCTGCTCCGGAATCCAAAACCGTGGAGTAAACTCAAATCTGGCAGGGAGACCTTCCGCAGGATGTGGAAGTGGCTGCAGGAGCCGGAGTTTCAGCGCATGTCCGCCTTACGCCTGGCAGGTAAGGCGAGGAAGGGCCAGACTGCTGGGGAGAGCTTGTTCGTGTGCAGAGTCACTTCTGTGGAGTCTCTTCTCCTCTCCGCTATATACGCTGCTTCTTTCTTCCCATTTTTAATTTCTTCTTTCATTTTCTCTTTTTCGACTCTCCTTTTTTCTTCTTTCTCCCTCCCTCCTTGTCTCTGAGCTTTCATTTAGGGACAGTCCTCCCCTCCCGGTTCATTGACCCTATTCTCAGTGTGCCAACCTCCACCCTCTGTTTCCAACCTTCCACAGCACTAGAAGGCGGGTGGGGATGCGCAGTGTAGGCTAAGAGCACTGGCTTTCCAAAACTCACAGAAACTAGGAGCTGCTCTTATGCAAAACCTTTCGCACTTCAACGCTTCTCTCTCTCTTTTTTTTTTTAAGACAACACATTTCAGTTTTTCAGACTGCCTAGTGGTCTGTATGGAGGCAGTTGTGGGGCTTTGCTCTTAAGAAGGGAAAAAGAGCTCTCCGCTCTGCTACCCACTATATCAGGCAAACTTCTTTGGTCGTTGGTAGAAGGCACAGCTTTGGTCGCGCTGGGTACGGGCAGCCAGGACACAACAGCTCTCCCGGAGCCTATCTCTGGCTTCAGAGTTGGCGCTGAGACTTTATGACCGGGCTTGACTGGAAAAGCGGGCTCGAGCCAGCTCCAGTGTCACTGCCTACAGCAAGGGGAGAATGCAGGGACGAAGGTTGGGACTGTTATACATTCACCGCTTTGGAAGGTGGTGGGAGGAGAAACTGAGGCTGCCCTGGCCCGACTCAGCTGTTGCTGGGATTTGCCGAGGTTTGCCAGGACTCTAGGAGACGCTAGCCGCTCGGGGGAAGAGGTGCTGCGAAATTAAAGATGCAGGTTACTTAATGCGTCTCGGCCGGCCGCTGGCTGCAGGCTCCGCCTTTGCATTAAGCGGGCGCTGATTGTGCATGTAGAGCAGCGGCGGGGAGGGCCGGGCGGCCCGCGGGAGGGGACCGGTAGACGCGCGGGTTACATTGTTCTGGAGCGGGCTTGGCTCTTTGTGCCTCCTCTAGCGGTGGAGTCGCGAGGTACAGCCCTCTATTGTTCTAGGAGCACAGAAACCTCCTGTGTGGGCGGCGGGAGCTGGAGCTGAGGGAAACACACAGCCTTGGCTGCGACTGGCACACTGTTGCGCGCTTTTGCATTCACGGACGCCTCGCGGCGCGCGTGGCGATTGCGCTGTCCCTGAGCCACGGACTCAAAGGGGCAAAATGTCCAGACCCCCCACTGGGGAATACACAATACCATACTGCAAGCCACATGGGCGACTTCTCTTGGACTGGTGGCCAGAGGAATGTCGCAGGATTGTCGGGAGATCTGGGGGAACAATCCCTGGTGGCACTGATTGGCATAGCGTGGATATTGGGATGCACGCGGATCTGAGCCAACTGCGCACAGCGTGTTTTCAGAGCTGAGAGCTCAGGCTCCCACTCCCTCTCCCGAGGGCTTTCCCCGCACCGCTGAACCTAGCTAATGGGGTACTCTCGACAAATGCCCCACGGAACTGGGGATGTGACAGACAGCATGTTCACCCCGGTTTGGGAGGGGATGTTTCCTCTCTGACAGCTCTCTCCTTAGCCCGCAGTTAGAGAACGCTGATCTCAAGTCAGAAATTGCCCCGCAGTTTTGATGTAAAATGGCAAAGAAAACCAGTTTTCCCTTTAAAGATCTTCCTCCAAATAGGTGGACTCCTAATGCTTTTGAGTGGATTTAGAAATCTGTCTAATCTTTCTCCTTTAGTCTACTCTTGATCCTTTCCTATAATTTTCTCCTATTTGCTCATGTTTCCTGGTAAAGATAAAGAAATGTGTACAAAGCAGGGGGTAGAAAGTGGAGGCTGATAATGTAGTACCCCTTTGTCTTAGAGGCCCCCAAATGCCCCAGGCCCTCTCCTGTAGGCTCTAATTCCAGCTAGCTTTCTGGTCACAGGGGGCTGGAAGGAACTTAGCAGCTGGTCGTGGGAAGTACAGTTAAAGGCAGGATGACAACTATTCTACTTAGGGCCATATCAGAGCGCTGCCGCCCCCTCATGCCTGTGGCGGCAAAACACAGCTTTTAAAAAACACTCGCTTTCTGTGTATTTAAGTCTGAAAGTAATGCTTCACTTAGTAGCAAATTATGGCATTTACGATGACCTCAAGCATTGCTGGGATCAGGAAGAGTACGGCATTATCCCCAGGGTTCCTCAGCCCAGGGTGCAACTCACCAGAGGCTGGCCTTAGGGAGCAGGGCTCCAGGCACCGGCTTTTCAGCAGAGGAGCGCTGAGCCTTCTCCGTGGGAGACTGAACGCATCCCAGAGTGAATGAGTACGCCTGCTGAGGACCCCACTTTGCTTAAGCATTCAAATGTGTGTCTGTTTTATTACCTTGGGTTGAAAAGGGACAAGAGCTTTAGCCTTTTTATCTGGCCATTTTATCAGCAACTACAAGTGTGTTGAGAGGTTATTATTACTTAGGAGGCTTTTCAGTTTGGGGTCAGCAGATCAGTCTCTTCAGACACTGACACAGAAGCAGGACTGGGCAAGTAGGTATTATGTGCTCAGGAGCGCTGGGGGACAGAAGCAAATGGACGTGAAAAGCAGAGATCTATGCCAGCCCCAAGTATTGATCTGAATCCCCACCGGGATGCCGCTGAGAGCCCTCCCCATTGGGCCCCAGGGTGGGGAGGGAGGGTTGACTGGCCAGAAGGCTGAGCTTGCTGTCCCTAGACCCCGAGACACTGCTTCCCATCCAATCAGACCCGGCCTCTTTTCTCTCTCTGACTCCTTTTAGCTTCCCTTTCTTTTTCTATCTTTGGGGTCCCTCTGAGTCCTGTCAGAGCATCAAGCATGCAGGGGTTTCGGGACCTCAGAGGAAAGTTGTCTAATTCAGCCAGTGCCTGCAAACCTTGTTCTTAGGCAGAGCACTACGTGCCGTCACTGCAGAGGTAGCTCTCCTCCCTGCTTTTTCAGAAAACGCAGGGGAAACTAGAGTGCCCAGCCTTAGATTTCAAGAAATAGACTCCAAATGCATGGTTTCCTTTGGAAAAGGTGTCTAGGGCAGCACGTGGTTGCACACCTTCCTATCAGGCCCCCTTGGCAGTCCTCGAGGCCAGCCTCACAGGGCAGCTTCTATTAATTTAGCAAGAGGTGGAGAGGACAAATTCCGCGTGTGTTCAGACATGCACACTCTCCGTCTTTGAGCCCAAGAGCCTCTCAACCAAGCACTACCAGGAATAAAGAAGGACTGAAGGAACCCAGTCAAGAATCTGAACGGCGTCCTGCAGAGGAAAAGCAAAGCCCCAACTGTACAAAGCCGGGAGAACAGCGGAGGTCGCCTCCCCTCCCCGCACGCGCGCCCGCGCACACTGCACTCTGCAGAGGTCTCCGCCTCAAGTGGGCCCGGCTCCCCCGGCGGCCTGCCTGAGAGCCTGCTTCCTGTCCCCGCCAAGGACCGTCGCACGGCCCTCTCCAGGTTCTCCAGGCAGCACCCCAGTGGCCCGTGTGGGGCAAACTCTGTTCTTGCGGCCGAGGGCCCTTAGCCAACCCGCGGAGTTGTCTCCGGGGCCATCTGACGCCGCAGTTGCGGGACATGGCCCAGGCAGCGCACCGCGGCTCCTGCTGGGAGCACTAGGTGTATGAGTGTCTCTTGCTGCGCTCCAGACGTCTTTGGGAAACGCGTGCATCCTAGAAGCCGAGAAGCAGGAAGGGTACCTCCTTGCGTTGTCTTACCCATCCTTGCTTTGGCTCTCGGCTCTGCCCAACTCTCTCTTTAGGCGGCTAAATTAGGGATCCGAACCCAAGAGGCCGAAAGCAGCACACGCCAGCATGAAACAGACGGTATGTTCGCCTGCTGGCAGGTTGGTTTATGATTGAAAAGCTCGCCACAGTCCTTGCTTCGTCAAGTCCGGGTTCCCGGAGAACACCTTCCTAACACGCATTAGGGCGGGAGCGGGCGGAGGAGGCGGGACGCGAGGGAGGGGAGTGAACTCGAGCGCGATAAGTAGTCCAGGCGCCCGGCGCCCTGGATGCGAGGGGCTGGGCATTTATTTTTATTCCAGGCTTTCCACGGTGTGGTTATGTCACTTTCTCAAACAAATGTGTATATGGAGGAAGATCGATGCTGATAATGTTTAGAAGATTAAAAGAGCATTAATGCTGGCAACAATAACGTAAACGTGTGGATCCAGATTTCATTGATCTGGAACCTGATCCGGCGCGTTTCCAGTAAGCCCGACGGCGCACTCTTCCCAGCAGAGCGCTCGCCAGCGCCCAGGCTCCTCGGTGCCCCAGCTCGCGCAGAGATCTCTGTCTGACCGCAGCTCCACCCCGGCGTGGTCCCAGCCTGCCCCTATTCCCCGAGGTTTTATCCTCCTCTCCCAAGACTCCCTGCCCTTTCCTCCAGCCCCCAGCACGCTCGCGCGGCTCCTTGAGCTCCCAGCAGACTCTAAGGGGTAGGATCCAGAGAGCGCTGCGCCCCTGCCCCAGTCCTCCCAGCTTTCCTGTCCTGGGTCCGTTTGACCCAAACCTTGTCCAGTAGGGCCGAAAGCAACTTCTTTTTTCCATCGAAACTGTCCGGGAAATCCCCGCTGATTTCGAAATTCGGTCTAGATCTCCAGTGACCAAGCCCAAGTTTGGAAATGACATGCCTGTTAACTGTCAGCTTCATGGTTACAGATCCCCTCTGATGCTGTCCGTTTTCGTATGAAAAGTCCCACTCGCAGACTTTTCACGCAAGTTCTTTAGTTGGCAATTAAACCGAGCCTCAGTAACAAAAATCTCGTCTTCGTCCCTGAGAATAGTCAGCTCTGCTCCGAGCTAGCTAGGTCAGCCAGGAAAGAATCTTATTTCCTACCTTTGCTATGGCAAGAAGAAAGGAAACTCAAAGTGAAGAGTCCCCCTCCACCCAGAGGTCAAACGGACCCAGGTCAGCCACCCCTGACCACCAGCAGGACAGCAATTCCTGTGCTCTGAGGCTGGATCACAGGCCCATCGTGGGCAGGGTGGTTTTTTTTCTCTGAAACACCTGCGTTTTATGTTCTTGCAGCCTGTGTGGGACACCACAGCACCCTGCCCACAGCTCCAATGGCTCCTTCCAAAAGGAACACTAAGGTGAATTTTAAGGGAAGATTGAAAGAGCAAAAACCAAAGTGAGTGTTGAATGAGAACTAAATTGTTCTAGGGCTTTAAAAAAAATTACAAATCTTTTAGTTAGAGAAAGTTAAACTTTTCTTTCAAGGGAAGTTCTTGATCTGGAAGGGGGAAAGTGTTTTTCTTCCTTTTTCCAAGACCAGTAAGTAAAAACGGAAAGGAAAGGGGAGAGAGAGAAACAAATCATGTGTTGTTCTGGTTTGAGATGTGGCAGGGAGTGAATAGGTATTTCTCATCTTCCTACCAGTGGTCTTTCTTAAATAAGGGAGCTTTGATACGCCCTCTTGGTTCCTAGTCAGAAAGTGCCCTATTGCCCCCTAAAAACTGTAAGGAGGGTAGGTCAGGTGATCAGATATAAAAATTTGAGAAGGGTGGATGGTTTCCGTTTTGCCTAGAAGACGCCTAGCCTCCTCCCCACAGCTCTCACGTGAAGGACTCAGGCTCTGGGGGTGGGAGGTGAGTGGCTTTTGGAGGATGTGGTCTTAGACTCTCCCACGCTTCCACTTTGGAATCCCTGGAGAGGGCGGAGGATGAAGTGATTAGCCCAGGTGCCAGCATTTGCTCCATTCTTGAGCCAGGTCTGCCCTGAGACACCACCACCAGGTGCCCAATTTTACCTTCCCAGGCTCCAGACCTGAGATCTAAGAGAAGGAGAGCCAATCTCTCCTGCTGTCTTCAAATCGAGACTTCATTGGAGGGTTTTCTGACTTTTAGAAACCTGTTTGTAAAGGAAGACCAGAGAAGCAGGGTTGAAGAGTTCTTGGGGAGAAAAGTCCTGGGTCCCACCACACCAGGACTGGTGGCTAGTGTTGGCAGAAACTGTCTTCGTGAAAAGTGGTACCGTGTAAGGGTATCCCTTGAGGAACTCAAACCTCAAAGGAGAAGCAGAGAGATTTAGTTTCTGGGTTCTTGCCAAAGGAAGGGAAATGAGGAGGGAATAAATAGAAATAATTGCCTGGATAAAGGGCCCTGGGGGAAAGGGTGAAGATGGAGGCATTCTAGACCTTGAACTTGTCTGTGGACTTTTTGGGCTTTGCTTACCCATAACCGTTTTGGGAATCCTCATTTTTTGTGACCTGGGGAAAGATGCTTCCTCCAGGGAGATAACTCTTCTAGTGGGGCAAGTCCATTATGAGGGAGCCCCATGGAGTAATTTTTGTTATCAGGTTCAGAGTCAAGCCCGTTCCCATCCTTCATTGCCCCCAAATCCCAGTGCCTTTGGGGGAAAGGCTTTTTGATTTCCAAGTCTCATGTGAGGTGATGACTGAAAATGTGCAGAGCTGTTTGTAGGGGTTGGTAGGGGTCAGTTAGGGAAGTCGATTGGGTAACATAGGCAAGGAGTGGAGGCAGGCTGCAGGCTGGGCAGATAGAGATGGTCTCACTTGGGGAACAGGACTCCTAGAAGGTGCAGACATTTATTATGAAAAACTGTCCCACACAAATTGTCCCAGAGGAAAGGGAGGCTTTGCATTCCACCTTGGCGCCTCTCTCACCATTTGAGGATCCATTACTCTTCTGTAGAAAGCAGACTTTGTTTGGGTTGGAAGCACACCTCCAACGTAATTTAATCAGCATTGGACTTTGGCTCCTGTAATCAAATATACATATACTTTCTCCTGCAGGAAGAAAAATAATTTCTCAGTAACTGGTATTGACTTGAAGTCATGTAATCTCTGGAAAGCATCACATTTTTAAAGGGAAAGGTAAAATTAAGGGGAAAAGAACCCACAGTGTTAGTGGTTTGCCTTGTCATTACTAAGAAGAGCCAGTTACCACTGACAAAAGGGAAGAAAGAGCATTCCTACAGCTCAAATCCTCACACTGCAACAACTGTAGATATTTCACTACAGCTCCCTCTGTGTAGTCAACCTCGGAGATATAGATTGATAGAAATTAGGTGGACTGGCTCACTAGACCCTAAAATGTGGGCTCTATATTTGTGCATGCATCAACATCCTTGAAGGAAACTGGTGTTGCATTTTTCTACCCAATTTGGAGAGGCCACAGGCCATGGCAGCTCCTGAAGTTCCAGAAGGATCTGAGTGGGCAGCAAGACTCTTCTTTTTTAAGGGCACTTAGTATGCCATCACCAGCTTGCTCTCTGCTCTGCTCCAGAGCTTTGAACACAAAGCTCTCCTAGAGCATCCCCCTGGAGCAAGCTTGGATGGCCCCCCCACCATGTGCCCAAGTTGAGTCTGTTAGGGAATCTGTTGTAAACACAGATCCATTGATTTGCATTTGTCAGAGAGTAAAGTTAAACCAGTGAAAAGAGAAGCCCTTACCCTTTTATGCAGGGCCAGGGAAACCTTTCATATTGATCTTATTGATCCAACCTTTCCCTTTAAGGAAACCACATAGTTAAAGACCCTCATTCAATAGATTTACCCTTCATGCTTGTGATATTCCTTTAAGCGTTCTCATCTAGGATAGCTGGGCAATAAGCCCACACTCCAAACCAAACAAAAATGAAAACGGGGTGGGAGGAGAGAGGGGGTCAGGAGGCGGAATTGTGGGGAGTGAAATTAAATCAAACTGAAATGTGTAATGACCCAGTTGGGGATATTTTTGTCATTCTTCTAAGATGACATGCAGGGATAAAGACAAAATAGATGCGTTTAACATCTCTCTCTTTTTTTCCCATAAAAGAAAATCTGTTTATATGCATAGAGTAAAAATGTCTTAGGAACATTGCTTTCTCCTGTGTGAAATTATTTCAGTCAAGCCACTAGACTAGCGTGGTTCATTTAAGCTGGTTCACTTAAAAGCAGTAATACTGTCACAACAATTATTTTGGTTCATTTGTAGCAAATCAGGAATAGGATTTTCTCCAGAAATAATATTTTGGACCCTGGATGTGCATAAACACTGTAGTCTCTTAAGAAGTAACAGGCTTGGAGTTGTGTATTCTGATGGAAGTGGAAAGAAGCTATCTAAGAGCAGGGTACAACTTGTACCCTGTAGAGCAGTGTAGAGGGAATAGGAATTGTCCTAAATACTACTCTGTATCCCTCTTGCTTGCAGATATGAAAGTGAAAATCCCCTTTGTCTCCAGAAATGTTGACACGATCCATTTCATTTCTTCCCTGACCCTTTTTTGCTCTCTAAATAACATGCATTTGTGATTTTTTTCAACACAGTACATGAGCTATTCCTAATTGGCTATCTCTTGGGTTGTTTTTAGACATTCATGTTTGTTTTATGTGATTGAAAAATATTAATGATTCCTTAGGTGAGCTAATGTATTTATCTGCTGAGCGAGTTCAAAGGGCAGAGTTCATCTATGGTTCAGGTTAATTGCACAGGAAGCAGTGAGCTCTCCAGTCTGTGTTGAACAAGGGACCAGTCCCTTAAAATATCACACTCAGCAAACACGCAATTTCTCTGTCCTCATCCTGGAGTCTGATGTAAGAGGCTCAGATCAACTTGGATTGCCTGTTTAAAAACCCAAAGCAAAGCATAGCTACTGCAAACTCTGGTCCCCCTCAGGGAAGAAGAGTTTTCTCATTGGCTAATTGCTTTATTGGTAGCACTGACCTGCAGAGCAGCTGCAGGGCCCTGGATGAAGGCTTGGGCCTCAGAATAATGTGCTCCATTAGAACAGGGCAAGGCATTTTTTGTTTACTCAATTGGAGCTCCCTGCAAAGTGCCATTAACCCCGGCCCAACTGCTTGTGTGCTGCAAAAGCCAAAGGTCAGCCAGTCAATCTGTAGGCACAGCCAGTGCTGCCCTGGTAGGAGAGGTGAGGTGCACATCCTGCTGGCACTACCCTCCTACTGCCCCGTAGGCCACTCCAGGGCTCTGGCCAAAGCAAACAGTTGCACAACTTGTTTACATTTCCCAACTGCTGAATCATGTGTTGATGATTAAACAGTTTTCGTCTGAGCCTATCAATCACACACACTGAAAAAAATCCTCCCACCATTCCTCTATTTTCTATTTATATTACCTTCATTACTATGCATTACTGTAAATAGAATTGTGCAAATGGTGCTTTTAGCAAGAATACTGTCTAGATAAGTGCTTGGATCAAGAAGCCGACCTCCAAACATGGCTGGGGAGGGGTTGTTAGATGATGGGAAGGTTGAAGAGGATCAAGGGAGCATAGTCAGCCAGCATAAGAACTAGAGTGCCACCTGCTGGGAGACGTTTAACGCCTTGCACTTCCAACAAGGTCCACCCTTTCTTCACTTTGCTCTTAGTGTCTATGATCTCATTCCCCTCCAGGGCACCATCCATGCCAACTTATCTTCCTAGAAATTGCTTAAGGATGTTTCCCCCGTCCTTTGGGACTCTAATCTCTGCCTCTTCTAATTCATTGCCAAGGAGAAATCAAGAGTTCTGCTGTCCTAGGTGAGATGATTTGCCCATCCTGCACGTTGAGATATTAATAGTCTCCTTAGTTGGAGAGTGCTTGGGGGAGGAAAGGAAGAAAAAAAAAGTATCCTTGAGAAGAGGAGTATATGGAAGAGAAATGGCTGAGTTGATGGTGCCAGTGAGAGGTGTGCCAACTGTAAGGTCCTCTGCAAAGGTAAAATATTGTATAAAGGAGAGAGGATGGAAAAGAATTCGTATCTGTAGGGATGACATTGAGAAGACGATATGCCAAATTTGCAAGCTGGTGGGCTGGGGAAACCCCTGGGAGGAGAAAAAACGAACCAGCCACTTTGCATTTGCAAATGAGCCGAGCTAGACGTGGTACTAAACTGTGGCGCTCCAGGAGCGGCAGCTGTGCGATCCTCGTCCCACTGGTCCCTGCGGGGCCCCTGGCAGCAGAGCGCCTGTGTGTGGGTGGGTGGGTTGCTGCCCCGGCGCCCCGACGCGGCCTTCAGCACCACGAACAGCGCCAGGGAGCGTCCCGAGAGCCCGCGCGCCGGGAGTGCCATTTGAGCGAGTTTCCGTCTCAGCCTCAACAAAGGAGATGGACCCTCTGCCCGGGTTAAATCCGGGAAGGACCCTGACCTGTAGGTCGCCCTCGGCGCCCGAGACAGAGCAGGGCCTCAGATTTTCCTCACACTCCCCATGGCTGCAGGTTCTCTGTGTGAGGTCAGCGATTATAAAGGGCGAAGAGGCAGCGTCGGGGCTGAAGAAGACAAAAGATGCTGAAGAAGAGGCCGTTACCTCCGTCGGGGCGGGGCGATCGAACTATTTTCGCTCCCAACGGGACATTTTAGATTTAAGATTTGTTTTCAAGGTTTATTGTCTGGCTGCCCTACCCCCTATACACACACAGGTAGGCACAATGAATTCTCTGCTTTCCCAACCTACGTGCTCCTGATTTTTGAAGACATGGTTTTCATGATATTAAACAATATTCTCACATTATATCAGCCAGAATGTGGCAGGAAGAGCCAACTGTGGGACATCACTACTTCTGCTGAATCTAGAAACTGGGTTTGATTTCTTAAGATTCTGGCGATGAGGCTCTTTTTAAGAAAAATGTTGCCACCACTTCTTGTCCCCCCCTCCCCCTCCCACACACAAAGAATCAGAGATATTGAGTCACTTCCCTCAGGCCACACAGTGGAGAAACTGTGGTATAGCCAGTGTGAGAGTTTACATTAGGCACTGATCCCTGACTCTGTCTTTTTTTTTTTTGTTCAATCAGTAGTTCTGCTTCATTTATGTTTTTTTTGTTTTGGGTTTTTTTTTTTAAACAGAGTTTCACTATGTTGCCCATGGTAAAGTATCGTGGTGTCAGCAACCTCAGACTTTTGGGCTCAAGCAATTCTCTTGCCTCAGCCTCCCAAGCAGCTGGGATTATAGGCCCCTGCCACAATGCCCAGCCATTTTTTATTACAGTCGTCATTGTTGTTTAGCTGGCCCGGGCTGGGCTCGAACTCTAACTCTCCAGCCTTGGTGTATGTGACTGGCGCCATAACCACTGTGCTACAGGTGCCGAGTCTTCATTTGTGTTTTTATTCCAGAGAAAAGAGACAGATGGGTCCTTTGGGCCAATAATAGGGCAAAACTCATATATCCCTTTGGGTTTCTAGTAAAATGGGTCTTGCTTTCCCAAAACTAATGAAAATGTAAAACTTTTTCTTTGTTTCAAGGAATTTTAGTTCAGGCCTAATTTCTTGCTAAAGAGATTCTAAGCTGTGGAGCATAGGAACAGACAAATATGTCTCCTTTAAAAGAGAGTCAAGGGTATAGCCAGGAGCAGTGGCTCATGCCTGTAAGCCTAGCAGTCTGGAAGGAAGCCTGAGGCAGGTGGATTGCCTGAGCTCACAGGTTCAAGACTCGCCTGAGTCAGAGTCAGACCCCCATCTAAAAACAGTTGGGAGCTGTGGCAGGTGCCTTGTAGTCCCAGCTACTCAGGAGTCTGAGGCAAGAGAATCATTAAGAGTTTGAGGTTGTGGTAAGCTATGATGCCACGGCACTCTACCAAGGGCAACAAAGTGAGACTCTGTCTCAAAAAAAAAAAAAAAAAAGTCAAGGGTATGATAAATGAGATGATAAATGTGAGTTCATCTTTAAGTTTCAAGATGTCTCTAGCGTAAAAGGAAGAAAATTCTAGCCCCAAACAAATCTAGTAGAGCATTCAAGCTCAAGGTTGAAAAAATTTTCTAAATACCTAAAGTTTTGCTCTAAAAATAAGCAGGAACTTATCTGAATCAGATCTAAAACCTGAACTAGCCCTTTTGCAGTTATAAGGACGTGAAGGAGCTCCACGTGGAGCCAAACTGTGGCGCTGACTGTAGCTCTCTGAGTGGCAGCTATCACCAGACTCACCTCCTCTTGATCACTGCTGGGAGCCCCTAGCCCAGAGCACTTGTGGGTGGGTTGCTTCCTCTGCACCCCAGTTTTAAATCTATTTGGTAAGCTTTGACAGAAGCAGTTTCTTAAAGTCATGTAGTCTTTACTTTTACAGATATGTGTTTCATAGGAGTTTTGGGGTTGCACTATCATTTCCAATAAAACGTAGATTTGACAGTATGCATAGCCTTTCTTAAAGCCAATTGTGTATGTATCACTCTGCAAGGACTTGTACCAATGCATTTCCTTTGTAGTATTTCAACAAGACTGCCATGTGAACATCTTTTCTATAGTCTTTTTTGATTCTAAATGCCAAAAATGTGTGGAGTAAGATAACTTTGTCCTTTTCTGATTCAGTGCTACAAATCTGAAAATCTAGAAGATATAGGGACAAAAAGCTTCTTGGGGGCAGTTGCCTCCTAAAACATATGAGTTTATAGTCAAGGGACAAGAGTGAAGTCTTTATTCACTTTTAATAAAGAATATGCACTCCAGCCAGCGTGACAAGGTTATCCTGGGTGAGCAAGACCCTCTCATCCTTTTTTCTGTTCTTTTAAAGAGGTGGTCTTCCTACCGAAGGCCAACTTCTCTATCTTGTCTGGGCCCCTGCCTCTCCTGCCTTATCAGGATCCCATCCTTTCCTTTATGTATAACGTCTTCCTCTCATTTGCTTTCTCCCATCAGCATTTTTGTGTTCTAGTCTTTTTCAAATGCTACCTCAGGCTTGGTGCCTGTAGCTCAGTGGTTAGGGCGCTGGCCACATACACCGGGGCAGTCAGGTTCAAACCCAGCCCAGGCCTGCTAAACAACAATGACAACTACAACAATAACAACAACAACAACAATAACCAGGTGTTGTGGTGGGCACCTGTAGTCCCAGCTAGTTGGGAGGCTGAGGCAAGAGAATCGCTTAAGCCCAAGAGTTTGAGGTTGCCGTGAGCTGTGACACCATGGCACTCTACTGAGGGCGACATAGCGAGACTGTGTCTCAAAATAAATAAAGCTACCCCCAATACCTGTTATGGCTTTATCTCTTCCCTCCCTCCACTTTTGGAAAGAGTTGTTATAACTCAGTGTGTGTTTCTTACCTTCCCTCTCCTCTTTTTCAGTCTGGTTCCAGCCACCCCTGTGTACCAACCCTGCTCTTAACAGTGTTTCTGTTGAGGTCTTTGAATCCAGTGGGCACTCTAAGTTTTTATCTAACTTGGCCTCTCCACAGCATTGGATACATTGCTGATCACTCTTTCCTCCTACTTTTTTCTTCCCTTGATTTCTGAAGTACTGTACTCTCTTATTTTTCTTTTTAACATTCTGGCCATTCCCTCTTAGTCTCTTTTCTGGCCTCCTCTTGCTGTGTCTGTCTAGCCCAGTGTTCTGCCCTAGGCTATTTCATTTTTTCCCTCAACGTGCTCACCCTGGAAGATCTCATCCATTTTGTTACCATCCTTCTATGTAGAGGACCTCTAAGTCTCTCTACAGCCCTGATATCTGTCTTCCAATCTCCAGGTGCCTGTTTCCTTCCGCATCTGGACACCTTGTCTGCATGCCTTCAAACTCACCCTTTCTCAAATGAACTCATTTCCTTCTGGAAAATTCTGGCCCTGCTCACCATTACCAACAAATATACATACACAAAATCTCAAGCCAGAAATCAGAAAGTCAACTCAGACTCTTTCCTTTTCCTTTTTACTATCAGTCAACCGTATTATCCATGTGATTAACCTGCAATAAGCTTAATGGGGAGAAAACAGTGTTCATGATGGTTTGGTTAATTGTCAAAGTCAATTGGCTATGGTTGCTGACATCTGTAATTCCAGCACTTTGGAAGGCCAAGGCTGGAGGATGGTTTGAGTCCAGCAGTTCAAGACCAGCCTGGGTAACATATTGAGACCCTATCTTCACAAAAAAAATTAAGAATTATTTGGGAATTGGTGCCTTGTGCCTGTAGTCCTAATTTGTATAGGAGGCTGAGGCAGGAGGATCTCTTGAGGCCAGGAGTTTGAGGGTTGCAGTAAGCTATGATTGTGCCACTGCACTCCAGCCTGGGTGACAAGGCTATCCTGGGTGAACAAGACCTTATCTCAAAAAAATAAATAAATAAATAGCAAAAGTTGTTATTCTGCTTCCATGCAAAGCCAAAATGCTAGCTACCTCAGAGCAATTGAACCAGCAATCCCATCAGCCAGAGACTCAGAGGAACTAGTTTCCTTTTTTAAGTCATTTAATGATTAGCAAACTAAAATTGCATGTAAATGGCCATTACTTGACATGCTACAAATTCTTAGATTGTTACTGACTTAAATTTACCTGTAAAGAAAAAAGCCAGGGATTAACATTTTTTCCTCTCTTTTTGGCGACTAGAATTCTGCCTACACAGTCCTGAGGCTAAGAGGGGAAAACATTAACTAGCCCTCATCCCATTTGATTTTACTGAATTTGAAAGATTTGAGTGAATAAATGTTCATTTACCTTTACAATATCCTTGCAGAATTGAATGATAACAGATTTTCTTATGATGCTAACTTTAATGAGAAACTGCAACTAAGATAATTGATTTATTATACATCTAATATGGAAACTATATACTGTTTGGGGATATTTTATTTTTGTTATGTTTCAACATTTGTATTGCACCACAAGTAATGAGATACGAAGATCAAGCATACATGAACAGAATTTAGAGTTAAAATAAAACCTTCCAGATTTGATTTTGGATGCCTTTAATTGAATGCATTGCTATGCTGCATGATACTCAGTTATACATAGTAAACAACTGACTTAGGGGACTGTCATTTGTATGTCTTGTACAGCCAAACCAAGTTGCCTTTGACACTGAGGCTGCTGAACAGGAAGCAGCTCTGAACTTTCTCTAAAAGGCCTTAGACTCCCACCAGTCTAAGGACTGGGCAGAGGATTTCAGAGGCTACCCTCCTCTCTGGCTGGAAGTAGACATGGCTGGCACCAAAGGCTGGACACTCCCTTTCTTAGCTTCCTTTCCTGCCATTCTCCCAAAGAAAGCAGGTGGGACCAGGAGGAGTCATCCTCACCTCCTGACCTCATTCAGGCTTCCATAGGCAGATTCTGGAAAGTCAGTTAAAAGGGCAGGGTGGTAATTACGTAGGTGATTGAATTGGAGGGAAAAAGAGGAAAAGATAGGTAGACTGTAAGGTCCAGTAACTCAAGACCCAAATATTCTGCTTCTTTAGAGCTATGGAAATCCCTAGAATATGAATATCCCTATCTGAGATGAGAGGAGCTTTAAGATGAGAAGATAGTGAAGATAGCAGATCCTGAGAACAGTGTCTGTATGACCAAGATCTCTCTCTCTCAAGCTGTTGGAAAAGGATTGGGGGCAATAAGTAAGCTCCTCTCATCTTCTCCTCCTCTCCCCCCCCCATCTCTCTCAGAACTGCCCTTACAGAGGCAGTGCCAGTGGCAAGTGGCAGAGTGGAATGAAGGGTCTTTGGCTTTAGAATCATTCGATCTTGGGAATTAATTCTACCTCTATCAGTTCCTAACTCTAACGTCTCTGAATCTCACGTTTTTTCCTTTATAAGAGAGGCGTGTTTACCTTGGAGAGCAGGTGTTAGTATTAGAGATGAGCTGTGTAAAGTAATTGTCAGGTAACAAGCTGATATGAACTGTCTTCAGGATTTCCCCACAGAATCCTTTGCCTAGAATGGGATTTAAGGGACAGGTGGCTTTGGATGTTGGGGAAGGGGAGAGAAGGATATAAAGTGCAGATTTTATTGAAATTCTTTTATATGCTATGTATCTATGATCATAATAAAGCTGAATAACATGCTACCCCAAAACTCATGGCATTCAGCAGTAACCATTTATTGCTCTCCTATCAGCAGGAGTTAGCTGATTTAGGCTGGTCTCAGCTGGGTTTGCCCAGGCATCTGCAGTTCAACTGACTTGATCATGTGTTGGGTGTCTCTGCTCCACATTTCCAGTATTCTGTTGAGACCACAGGGTTACCTGGGCATGTCCTTCTCATGACAAGTAAAGAGCATAAGCAATACTCGGCAACGTTCCATTGGTGACAGCAAGTCACATGGCCAAGCCCAGAGATGGAGTGGGAGGGCACTACAAGGTCACTACAAGGCAAAGAGCATGGGTACAGAGAAGGAAAGCTGAAAAATTGGAGGGGTTGTTTTTTTTTTTGCACACTTCTTCATACTTCATATTTTAGCTTATTTTTGGAGGAAGCAACTCCAATGGTGGAGGACTGCTCCAATCAAGAGCAGTCTAATAAGGTATGAGTAATTTGGGCCACAAATAGAAGTTAAATGTGGAAGTATTTCACATTCCCATGCCTGTCTTGACAGGAACCACATCTCTGTACTGTGATGATTTGTGATATGTTTGATCTTCTCTACTGAAGGTAGCAAGCAAGAGCCCTGAGCTTCCATCTCCGGTATCTTCCCTGTAGCCCTCCCACAGTGCCTAACACATAGTTGACACTCAGGATATTTGCAAAGCTAAATGATCCCCAGGGTCACACAGCTCTAGTGTCCTAAGGGAAAGTCTTCTTTAGCCCCACCTGCTGATTGCATGGATTTTAGAATAAGGTTTTGTTTTTAACTTTCACATTTTCTTCCACTAAAATAATCATCAAACATTTGAGGACCAAACACCAAGCCTGTTACCTGTGGAAGTTAAGGCTTCCAGTTCAGATCTCCATTCTATGGATATAAAATCTAAACAATGCGAACGAACATTCCTTAGGGTTTGCCAATGAATGTAGAGGTAAGTTGGAGGTGATATGAAAAAGATTTGCTCCTGACCTTATCAGTGTCTAAGTGTTGGAGATGGTTTTTGACCTGAGGTTCTGCATCTGGGAAATGCTTTTTTCAAAATCATAAACAGTATAAAAAAACACTTGACAGTTTTGTCTTGAGTCTTAATGCATGTGTTAAGGGACGCCTTCCATTAGTGAGTATGGCCCCATCATGTGTTTTTTGCATCTTCCTTTGCCTGTCCTCTAATTATCTGGTACACAGCAGAAACTTGAGCTGATTTATATGGATCTCAGTCACTCTCATTTGTGCATACTTAATTCAGAGAGGTGATCACATTGATTTCCAGACCCCACTTTTTTTTTTAATAATTTTATTGAATCATAATTCTGTACATTGGTGCAATCATAGGGCACGATTCATATACATTCAGAAATGTTTTGATCGTACTGTTACAGATAGCCTTCATGGCATTTTCTTGATCACTATATAAA
>CAUYON010123937.1:0-16673 GCA_963573935.1 Arctocebus calabarensis | reverse complement strand
ACTGGATCAGTCGTTAAAATGAGACTCTTTTGAATTTTGTTCCATAGAGTCCTTAGCCACCTCACTCTAGATCTGACCCCAATGAAGGAGAAGAATCGAAAAGTGTTTACCAAAGACTCCATTGTGCATAATTTTGCTGAGTAATGTGTTATAATCCTATAATCCAAGTGACTGCTGACTTAAATAACACCATAATCCTAATTTTAAGCAAGTAAACATAATTAGTAAGGATAACCCTGGTGACTACCGAGTTAAATAACATATCATTATCATAATCATAAATAATCTGCTTAAAAGTGATAGATGCTGATTTTATCAATCATATCTCACAGAATTCTCACAAATGAGGAAGCAAACCTGACAAAATACGTAATTGCATAACATCACATGGAAAATAAATAATGGAAAAAGAACTCAAACAAAAAAAAAAAGCATTGGCTTGCAATCATTACCCTACATGCTACTGGTCAAATTATCCCCCATTAGCAATTCTAAATGTCTAAATATCTTTTTGTCTAAAGAAAACTTCCCTTAGAAGTGGTTATCAAGGAGTTGCTTTTGGGGAAACAACAAAGATAGTGGCACACAAAGAAAAATGTAATGGCCAAACGCTTCTCTTTCCGTCTGCTCACATACACAAGCCATGAACATATCCCAGGGTTTACCCCCTTTTATTGTTTGTTTCTGGATCAATGTTCTCACAAAATAATCTTTCTGAATAAAAATGTCTTCTGTTTTCCATTAATATGCTCCAAGGGAATTTTTTTTTAATTTTTCATAAGTACAATAATAAAAAGAGTCTCTTTAAAAAAACTGTTGCATAATATGAAAAAACTGTTGTATAAATGGGAGCAGTTACACTCAGCATCATTGAGGGAAATGAGGGGATTAAAGGGTTGAAATAGAAGGTTGAAAATGTATGTGAGGAAAAAATCATGAGGAAGGTTGAAAATGTATGTGAGGAAAAAAATCACTACTCTAATATAGTGATTGAGAAAATGCAAAGAGAAGGACAATGAGATTGTCAAGAAGGGTAAGTAATTCAAAGTGCGATTCTGTGACCCTGCTCCGTGTCTACCTACAGCAGGTGCCAATTTCCCAGTGTCTGGGCTATGGTAGTTTCTCCCAGACCGTTTTCAGAAGATATAATGGAATAGCTCTATAGAAAATTTCAGGGATAGTGAAATCTCATAGACTGTAAACTGGAAAAATAGGAAATGTATAAATATTAACATTCTTAAATCAGAAACAATTGTAGTGGTCATGAAAGTGAATTTGGACATCTTCAGATAATTTGTAAAAAAGGCAATACCAAGGAAAGTGAGGTGAAAAATACATGCTAAATTTCACCTGTCCAGAGACGACACAACAGAAAAAAAACAGCCACAGATACTCTAACTATTGGCGCTGGTGGTATTCCTCATCTCCAGTGGTTTCTCTGTGGATTGTTCTTAGTTGCCTGTGCCGTTATCTTACTAGGCAGTAGAAACATGTGCCTACTAACAAAGGTGAACTCTGCTTTCCATACTCCCATGTATTTTTTTCTTTAGCAATTTTCCCTTCTTGAAAATCTGTATGTACCAGTAGCTCTCCCAAGAATGCTCTTAAATCTTGGGATGCAGAGACAAGTCATCTCCTGAGTTGCCCGTGCTCCAACAATCCGCTGCTTTCTTATATGGGGAAACACAGAGTATTTCTTCCTGGACATGTTGGCTTATGTCCTCTGTGTGGCCGTTTGTAACTCTCTACACTGCCTTCTAGTCATGAACCTCAAGGTCTGTATCCAGACAGTGTGGGCCACTGGCATTCCACATAGGGCGGATATTCTAGATTTTCTCTTTACCTCTTTGTGGTTCCAATCAAATCAACCACCACTTCTGAGACATTTCTCATTTCTTAAGCTGCTCTGTAGATGCACCTTAGCGAATGAGAGATGTCTACATAGCAGTTGTGCTGTCATGATCCAATTATGCAGATACTTATCTCCTATGGCACAGTCATCCCCATGGTTCTTAAACTGCCATCAGGTACAAGTCAAGCCAAAGCCTTCTCTACCTGTTCGTCTCATCTATGATTACAGCGTTGTTCTTTAGGCCAGGCATTATGACCTATTTGAGACCCAGTGGCATCTGGAACTCAGTAGGAACTGGGACAGTGCTTTCTCTTCTCTGTGCTATTGTGACTCTCATGTTTGACCATAGGACATACAGTCCAGGGAAAACAAATGCCATTGTGGCATGGGGCAAATAACTATGAAAATAATTTACTTTGTTGAAAGTGAATTGCATTTTCAGGAATTTGTTCCTTCTATATTGATAATGAAATGCCAATAGATATTTGTCTTTAACTCTACTTTCTATCTGTACATACAGCGCCAAATATTTCCAAATTAAAAATTAATTTTCAAAGTCTCTTTTGTCTCAATTTATACATGTTATCTGTGTCTTGGCAAATAGAAAAGTATCCATTTAGTAATTGCAAAATTTTATAGTGTAATATGTCCCCTTGATAATAACTTTTAACAATGATTTATGTGCATTATGGTCAATATTTAAAACCATATAATTCACTTCCATGTATTTGTAATAGCCATTTTTATAATCACTTTGGCCTTGAGTTTTTTTTTTTAAGAGACAGAGTCTCACTTTATTGCCCTCCGTAGAGTGCCCTGCATCACACAACTTACAGCAACCTCCACCTGCTGGGCTTAGGCGATTCCCCTGCCTCAGTCTCCTGAGTAGCTCGGACTACTGGCCTTGAGTTTTAATAAAAAAATAATGCATAACCTGCAAATATTTTCTCCTATTCTGAGGGCTGTCTGCTTGCTATAGTTACTATGTTCTTGTCTTCATATAGTGATTAAAAAAAATTCCATGAAGGCTGTGTTGAACAGTTTGATGAAAATATTTCAGATTGTGTATGAAGTCAGCACATTGTGCCCCATGATTGCACTAATGTACACAGTTATGATTTAATAAAAATAAATAAATAAATAAATAAATACTTCCTTTTTGGCCTGGCAATGACTATCCAGAGAAATCACTTCTTCGAGAAAAAGCATTGTTTAATGGGGAAAAATTGAATAAATGGTGTTTGTATGATACCAGCCTAATTTTTGTGTATTTTGAATTAAATTCTGCTATGTAACATGATCTTATATGATAAAACAAATATAATTATTAAATATTTCCCAATAATTAAGCAGCAGGAAGGTCATGAAATATTCACAATTTTTTTAATAATTTATATTTTTTCCTTGCGACAATAGAAGAAGTAGAAAAATTAGTTATTTTATAACTCTAATGTCTGGAAATAATGTATCTATAAAATAATTATAAGTTAACAAATATTATAAACCTTTTTGATATGCTATATAATAATAAAGATTTATTACATAATTGTTTAACGAGGCATCTAGTGTAAAATTAACAGATAGCATACTCAAACCTGTATACCACACAAACAGAGAGAAAATGAATGAAAATATAATCATCAATGTTATTTTTCTCAGATTCAAAGTTTCCTTCATTTTTATTTGGTTAATTGAAATTTTGCTTCTTTTTACTAGCAATTGTTATTATCTGTATAATAAAAAACCACAATAAACCTATGCTCATTGTGGATAAGAAAAATAGTGATTGCTTCTGCCGTTTTATTTGTAGTGATACAACTAACATTCATGTTCAGTATTCCATACTTGTTTAATGCATCATTCATAAATTCAGGTGACAGATTTCTAAGGAATTATAAGCTATACTTCCTCAGGATGTATGGTTAAAAAGCAACATAGTGAAGTATACACCTGTCATTAAGGCTGTTAGCCCAGAATTGAAGAACTTTAGTTCTGTTCACATTTACTGAATAAACATAATTTCCAGTAGATAAGAAAGTGCACTGTGGCTTTTTACTTGGGTAAAAACATTGAGAATGTATGTGAACAACTCTGATCAAAAGCCTAAGAACCAAATTCTACTCTGTCCAAGAGCAAAGCAGAGACTGAATGACTCACCAAGAATTTCCAATAAATGTCTATCAGGAGCAATTAAAATCTAATATAAATGATTGAAAATTGAGGAAGAATAGAATAAAGATAAATATAATAATAAAAACAATTCAAGGAGTTTTTTTTGCAAAAAAAAATACTGAACACAGACCAGCCAATTCATTGAAATGCACCCATGCCACCCAGGATCTTCAGCTTTGGGACTCTGTGATGTGGGCTATATTATTTGGATTATGAATGATTTATAATACAGAAATAGCAATAGAGGTTTCCTGGCATTAAGGGTAGAGGGAAGATATATCAAAAAGTTGCAAGAGGAAATGTTTCCCAAGCATGTGAATGGTCTGTGTCTTAGTTATGGTGATAGTTTCATAAGTGAATATATCTGTCATCTCACTGAAATTTAAAGCTCATTGAATATATTTTAAAGCATGTACTTAATTTTCTAAAAATCATATCTCGATGATATTGTTAATGTTAAAGTAAGACCATACTGGAAAATAATAATTATATTGTATAAAATATAAATATACTTTTAAAACAATTAAAATACATGTACATGTACTATGATTAATCATTTTGTTCTGTAACTTTTAATGTTTGAACTTAAACATAAATGTATACTTGTTCTAGTACAATATTTTTATTTTGAAACTGTCTTAAAATTCATGTTGTACAATATAATAAAAGTTAATTTTAGCCTCCCTATTTACTCTTGAAGCTGTTTAAATTTGGGTAGTAAATAAATTAATCCTTTAACTGGTGTCTATAATCTCAGAAACCTACTAGTTGGTGAGCATTAATTTGAAACAGTAGACATGGGCACCAGATTATTTAAGGATTAAGTTTCAGAAAAAAATTTGTCATAGAAAGTGCTGCAAAATAATTAATCTAAAAATTTTTAATATCCTGAACAAAATGTTGTAGCCAAAGCAATCTCAAGGTCAAAATTTAAGAGGGTTTGTCTCTGTGATCTGAAAATAGATCATAGGTCCTCAGGTTTGCTCTAATGTTAAGTGAGATGCAAAACTGGGCAGTTTGCAAGGAGGTTGTGAGTTTTGAAATCTCCTTCAGATGAGACAAAGAAAGAAGATAAACAACATTAAGTATGAATGCAGGTGTTAAAAATAAAAATTAACAAAGAAATTTCTTTGTATATTGGGGCAATGTCCTTAAGATTCTACCCAGATGGTGAGTGCCAGCTATGTTTCTACAAAGCAAACCCAAGAGTCTAATTTCACTGTATACCGACTGTGAGTTGGAAGAAAATTTTCCTTTTTTTTTTGTTTTTTTTGAGTCAGAGCCTCAAGCTGCATCACAGATCACAGCAACCTCCAACTCCTGGGCAAAAGCGATTCTCCTACCTCCACCTCCCAAGTAGCTGGGACTACAGGTCGCTGCCACCTGGCTATTTTTTGTTGTTGTTGTAGTTGTTGTAGTTGTCATTATTGTTTGGCAGGCTGGGCTGGATTCAAATCCACCAGCTCAGGTGTATGTGGTTGGCTCCTTAACCACTTGAGTCACAGGTACTGAGCCAAAAATTTTCCTTTTGGTTCATTTGTCTCTGCATCTGAAGAGGACCACCTTGTGTAGAAAAATGTGTTATAATCCAAGAGCATAGATTTTCTGAGAATGAAGTCCATGCATTGGGGACATATGGGGTGAACACACTATTAATGACCAAAATTAAGGACTGTGGGAGAGTCTGACTTGATGTTCTCCAAACACATTTCTGTTTTGTTTTTTTTAAAAACCTACATTAAAATAACATTCACTGAATCTCAGGTATTTAAGTTTGACCACATGATTCATTTCTGAAATACCATATGTGTTGAAATTACATGGGCATACGTGTCTTAAGTGTAAGTTTTCTGCCTTATGCTGTGTCTTTAATTCTCAGCTATCTGAAAGCTGATTATGCAATAAAGGACTACAGAGATATCTACGGAGCAGTGCAATTATGAGATGGGAGGAAATATTTTTCCTAATTATTAACCACAAAATACTTTTCCTAATTATTAACCTACCACTCCTGTGATAGGAGTGTAAGAAATGTGTTTATTTCGGTAAGTCATTGATATGTCTGAGGCATTGTTACAGGTTTTAGCTTTATCAAAGTGTTAGTAAGTAGTATTTAAATGAATAATGGAATATCCAGTTCTCCCTTTTAAGGATAGGATAGGGATTAAATCAATCTACCCCAATAAGAACGTTCAACTTGTCTCAGCCTTCATGTAATTGATAAGTTTGTGGCAAAACATGAGTGCAGTTTTCATTCATAGAATTGTGAAAAAAGCTTCATTTGAGAATATCAAATAAGTGATAATAAAGATTTCAGAGGATTAATATATGACACTTATGCTGTAGTAAAGAGAAACAAGTTTAAAGTACACAAAGGGCATAGGGCTTTATTTTGTTGTTTTTGGATCATAACTGTACATTACTGCATTTATGGGGTACAATGTGCTGATTTTATATACAATTTGGAATGTTCACATCAAACTGGTAAATATGTCATTCACCTCATTTATTTAACTGTTGTATTTAGACATTTATACTCTACTATAATATATTTGACATGTACGCTTGCAATACGCACAGTAAGGTGAGGTCCCACTGACTACCCTCTTCCCACTTGTCTCTCCCTCCCCTCCCTTCGCGGTCCTCTCGTTCTTTTTGGCTATCATTGTGTTTTATCTTTTGTATGCAGCCACAAAAAAGATGGAGACTTTACCTCTTTTATGTTTACCTGGATGGATACTTTACTAAGAAGAATAGTAGCAAAGTATCTCAAGAATGAAAAAAAATACCCAATGTACTCAATACTATTAGGAAATCAATATATAATCACCCACAGTTTCATATGAAAGATAAGGGAATAAGGTTTTGGAGATACACTGTGAAATAGCTATAGAACCCCAGACAGGAAGAAATAAACATAATTACACACAGAAGTAGACAGTGGGTTCACTACTTCATGTCTGACAACCTTCACTCCACACATCCCTGGAAACAGCCAAAATTGGAAAAGGATGTTAAGAAGTTTATTCTTTCCTTTCTTTATTTTTATTTGATGCAGCATGCAAGTTACATTTTCAATTATCTAGATACAACGTACTTCCCCTGATGCCTAAGTAAACAACATAATATGAAAAAAAATTCTATAATTTTGTCAGCAGACATCACAAGCTTTAATTTCCACAAAAGTTAACCTGGGAACGGAGCTTTCCAATTCTTAAGAAGGATCTCACCACTCAATATATTCAGGGCATCGGGCATAATAAGTTTGTGTGACAAAGCACATGACATCTTTTTTTCCTGAAGCTGTGGAAAATCCAGCTCTAGATAAATTATGGAAATAAAAATAAGGAAGGCAAATTCACATCAAGTATTAAGGGTTGCAAAGACAATAGCTTGAAAGATTTTTAACTTTTTCTTCAAAGTAATGCTAAACAATTAAGCGGTATTTAATTGAGTCCCCTCATATTGAGGACATTTCAAGCCATTTAGGGATGAATAGGAGGAAGAGTCTATCCTAAGAATGTAATATTTGAAAAATGAACCAGAATGACTGGCAAGTAGAAGTAGCTTTCCAGAAATTAAGTTGATACACAAGAGAATATGTCCCCATGGGACAGTGTGACCATTCACTTAAGAGAAGTTGTTTTTTGAAGCAAGTAAATATATTGTAGAACTAGTAGCTTCCTAAAGAGTGTGAAAAGTTTATAAGCTAACAATCACTTACACTCTTATACACAGCTTCATGCAAATCCATGAAGGTAAGCTGCAATGGTGTTCAGAGACTCTTTTATTTAAGAATAATTCTAAGTTTGTGGATCAAGGTTTGAACTTTAAAATAGCGAAGCACAAAATTCTGAGATCTTTATCTGAAAAAATTGATTTATATATAGATCATGTATCTTTTAACTTTGTTATAAAGTTAAATGTATGACAAATAATGATAGTAAGGAAATTAATAATAAAAATAATACAAGGTAATTTTTAAAACTCTCACTGATAGAAAGATGAAAATGTGAGAAAGTATTTGCCTGGTCCCTTTTATTTATCAATGTATTAAGTCAAAAGCATCAGCTGCTGATGTAGTAGATTTGAGGAGATAGAAAAGTACGTAAACATTTGTTATGCAAAGTTAGAGAACAAATACTGAGAAAGTTGTAATGGGAATTGTCAAATCATGTCATTAATATGAACTGAAGCAACACTGTGCTTGTTTCATGTTTTGGTCCCATCTATATGCTCTGGGCATGTTCACAGTCAGAAGAAGAATAGTTGTGTTTAATGAAAATTACATTTTTTATAAGACAAACTTATGAGGGAGAAATAGAGAAAGTTGCATTTGGTAGTAAGTAAATTTTATGAGAATGAGGATCTCACTTGGATAAGAAAAGAGATATGAGAAACTATTGTGAGGAATTGTTGTTTCTTGATTATGTTAAAAGTTAACTGATATTTTGCATATACTATATAGGGGCCATAAATAGGGAAAGTTAATGAACAGAATTCAGTTATTAATGTTATTTATATTAAGCATAAATAATGAGATATATAAAACAGAGCAAAAAATGCTACATATTATTTATTCCCTCAGTAACAAAGAAATAGGTGAAGGAAATTTATTCTCATTGATATATAAAAGGGAGGACTTAAAATTTATTTTGAGAAGAATTAGACAAAAGATTCAAGGAGGAAGTTTTGAATCAAAAGAATGTGGAATATGACTACCGACACAAAGAAAAATTTTAAGCCCAGAACGAACAATGGCTAGTGGATATATCATAATTCCACTTTGACACAATGACATTTTGCCCTTAAGACATTATTTCTCATCAAGTTATCTAAGTAACAATGCACTCTTCCTAATATCTCTAATATCATTGTATCCCAGCCTAATAAAATACGTTAGGATTTTATTTCTTGATTTGATTTTAACTCTAAATTAGTTCATTTCTGAAGTTCCCAATCTCATTTCCTAGAAACAGAGCAAGATAATGGTGTAAATAATTTAAGAGTTTATAAGTGTCAATGAGTCACATTGAGTTAACGTGAGAGAAAAATGTAGTTCCAAATGTTATAAATTAACCATCTTGAATTTACCATATCTGCAGATGGAAAGCAAATTAAAACAGAAAATTCAAATATGACCACGATAATGGAATTTGTTCTTTTGGGTTTTTCTGATATGCCGAATCTCCAGTGGATTCTTTTTGGAATATTTTTACTCATATATTTGACTATCCTGATGTGCAATAGCATCATAATACTAATAACAAGATTTGACTCTGCTCTCCAGAAACCCATGTATTTTTTTCTTAGCAATTTTTCATTTTTGGAAATCTGTTATGTAACGGTCACTATCCCAAGGATGCTCATGGATCTTTGGACTCAGAGAGGAATTATTTCTTTGTCTGCGTGTGCCACACAAATGTGTTTTGTGCTCATGCTTGGCGGCACAGAATGCCTTCTCCTGACAGTGATGGCCTATGACCGATATGTAGCCATTTGTAACCCCCTGCACTATTCCCTGGTGATGAACCACAAGGTTTGTATTCAGCTAGTAGCAGCCTCTTGGATCAGCGGAATTCCAGTAGTAATTGGGCAAACATGCCAGATTTTCTTTTTGCCCTTTTGTGGGTCTAACACAATTAATCACTTCTTTTGTGACATTCCCCCAGTACTCAAGCTTGCTTGCGGGGACACCTTTGTGAATGAGATAGCCGTCTACGTGGTTGCAGTTGTGTTTGTCATGGTTCCATTTCTGTTGATTGTTGTCTCCTACAGCAAAATTATCTCCAACATTCTCAAATTGTCATCAGCCAAAGGACAGTCTAAAGCCTTCTCCACCTGCTCTTCTCACCTGACAGTTGTGGTTTTATTCTATGGAACAGCTACTATCACTTATTTACAACCCAAACCAAATCAATTTGGAAGAATGGGGAAACTGATTTCTCTTTTCTATACTGTTTTAATCCCAACTTTAAATCCCATTATATATACTCTGAGGAACAAAGATATCATGGTGGCAGTGAGAAAACTACTAGGTAAGTTGTTTATGTGATGCAAAGACTTAAAATTAAAGAAATGATTTGTTTAGGTTTATCATGTAGCTGCAACTGAAAAACATACTAGCTTTGTTCCTTGTTCTTAAATAATAGTAATTAAAATTCCCATTGACAAGTACATTGCACCAGTGTAATACACACTTCATGGGTAAAGGCACTACTATAACCTGGACTTGAATCTAAGAACAGCAAACTGTGTATCCTAATTGTATGCACCCCTATATGAACCTTAAATTTAAAATATAATGTACTTAAAATATGAAATTATGATAACAATCCCACATTTTGTAAAGGGTCCTTTTTTATAGAGTTTACTTAAGGGCTTCCATGTAATCAGAGTAAAAATTAACTCAGCTGAAAAGATGTTATTTTGAAAATTACAAGTTAACTATTTAAGGTATTATCCAAGCAATACAGTGAAAGCTAACTAACTGTGTCTCATAACTAGGGGTCTGTGCTTTGAGATAAATTTTCTTCATTCCTTCAGATGCACTTGCTGTTTTTCGTTCACTCTATGGTTGGAATTAATCAATGAGAAAAACCAATAGTGAAGATGGTGGAAACAAGGGATTGGGGGGTTTCTTTGCACTTCTATATCTCTTGTCTCTCCCCATGTCCTTTTAAGATTTCATTGTTTTCTGATCACATCACTTCCTTCAGTCTTGCTTTAGTGACATCTATTTAGTAGTGGAAACTTCTGAACTTTTATCCACAAAATATCCTTACACATATGCAGTGGTTTGAATGTTGGACTCTCGAAATATTAACTCCATCCAGCAAATGTAATCTAATTTGAAAAAAAAAAAAAAAGGTTTTTGTAGACAGAGTTAAAGATTTTGAAATGAGATTACCATGGTTTAGAATGCACACTAAATCTAAAGACAAGTGTTCTTATAAGAGGCGGAAAAAGTTTAGCAAACAGATGCAGAGAAACAAGGAAGAACATCACGTGAAGGTGAAAGCACCTGATTTAGAACCAAATAGACAGGAGATAACCACCATGAATTGCTGTGGCTTCAACTCCTCAGCTGGCAAGTTCCTCCCTGGAGCTCTTGGATGCTGATTTGGAGGGAAGTGCAGTTGCCCAGGTGTGAGCCCTGCATAGGACATGCACAGGGTGGGACAAGGGTCACTGGGGTGTTTGCTGGCCTTCACATATTGGAGGCCTCCTCGGGTGTCACAGAACAGATTTCCATCATCTCCATGGACATCTCCGTCTCCTCTCTGCTTACAGGCTGGAAGTGTGGACATAATGTGGACTTCTCCATTTGATATTTAATTAACTAAACAAAAGCACACACTGGGGAAAAGAATCCCTATTTAATAAATGGTGCTGGGAGAACTGGTTAGCCACATACAGAGGATCGACACTGTACCCATGCTTCTCATCACTTACAAAAATTGACTCTCACTGGAGAACAGATTTAAATTTAAGGCAAAAAATGATAAAAATCCTAGACTAAAGTGTCGGAAAAACTCTTGACAACATTGGCTTAGGAAAAAATTATATGAAGTTTTATTGTTTATATATTTTAGATTTTAAATAGTTTCATTTGTCATAGTAAAACTTGAAATACAACCAATATTGTCCTTGACAAATATAATTAATTATTCACTACATATTGTGTAAGTTAAACACAATTATATCATAATAAATAAAGTATACACATGAAATGGTTGGGAGAAGACCAATGTTGCTATATTGCAAGGCCCAGGTACAAGAATCAGGAGAAACATTGAGAAAAACAGAGTTAAGAAAATGACACAAAGGCATAATTTTGAGTTGGAAATTTTCCAGTGAATTATAGTGGACAATTAAGAAGAGTTGTTTTCTCAAGGGTATTCTTGCTCCTGCCAAGATCTGGTGGGCTGGACGGGTAGTGGCCAGGGGATCTGAGTCCCATGGGTGGTTTCAAGAAGAACTGCTTTGGTCAGAGCAACTGGAAAATCAGATTTGAGTGAATTATCAGAAACAAAATGAGATATATGAAAAGTAATACAAATATGAGAAAAAGAAGAATATTTTTATTTACAGATAATGAGATATTTTGAATGCACATGTCTGTCCTATCTCAACAGGAACTCTAATGATCCAGTTGGGTGTGGACCTTGTGATTCACAAAGTGGTTATTACTCTAATGATCCAGTTGGGTGTGGACCTTGTGATTCACAAAGTGGTTATTGTCCATCACTGTCCAGACAATGCTCCACATTTGGAGCTATGAATTTCTGTTAATATGAGATATGAAGAGATATGAATTTCTGTTAATTTTTTTCTTTTCTCTTTTTTATATAATTTTTAATTATTCATTTATTCTTTCTTTTTGAAACCCAGTCTCACTGTATCACTCATGTTAGAGTGCCATGGTGTCATAGTTCACAGCAACCTCAAACTCCTGGGCTAAATCGATCCTCTTGCCTCAGCCTCCCCAGTAGCTGGGGACTTCAGGCACCTACCACAATTCCTGGCTATTTTTAGCGATGAGATCTCACTCTAGCTCAGCCTGGTCTCCAACTCCTGAACTCAGGCAATCTACTCACTTTTTCCTCCCAGAATGCTAGGATTATAGGTGTGAGCCACACCTCCCAGCAATTAAGCTTTTTTCTTAAAACAAGTATTTTACTAACAAATATAAATACATATAGATATTTATATTGCACATAATATATATATTAAAATATGTACTTAGACTAGTCTCTTGAGAAAAACATGAATATAACAAATCAAGTGAAGCCTGAATGATTTTACATTGTGTGGTTTTTGTATTTACACTCTTTTGTAAAATACACTGTAGTAATCTGAGAATCAAGATTCAACATTCCGCATGTAAAGATGTTTTTAAATTCAAAAATCTTATTGAAATCAAAGCATTCAATTTGGATTTCTTCTTTTTCTTATAGAGGAAACTGAAAACAAAGTTAATACTAATCACTCTGAAGCCCATAGAGCCCCACATAAGTGCCATGTGTTTAGTGAAAATAATTCATCAATGAAATGATAATTGGCAATAATGAAATAACCGAAATTTATTTAGAGTGGATCCCCACTAAGAAACATATTGGTTTAAATTTGGGTTTTTATCACTCACTATAGGAAAATAGGCATCCTATGTTAAAGAAGACTACATTTCTGATTTTTTTTTTTTTTTTTGAGACAGAGCCTCAAGCTGTCACCCTGGATACAGTGCTGTGGCATCACAGCTCACAGCACAGCAACCTCCAATTCCTGGGCTGAAGTGAGTCTCTTGCCTCCGCCCCCCAAGTAGCTGGGACTACAGGCGCCCGCCACAACGCCTGGCCATTTTTTGGTTGCAGCCGTCATTGCTGTTTGGGGGGCCCGGGCTGGATTCGAACCCGCCAGCTCAGGTGTATGTGGCTGGCGCCTTAGCCCATTGAGCCACCGGCACCAAGCCTCTGATTTTTTTCTTAAACATACAATTTTCTACATTTTCTTACTAAAAATAGTAGGTTTAGAATATGAATTATTAATGTGGGAGTTATTATTTCCAAGTCACCTTTAGATTTATTTCCCTCAAGGAATGATTCTTCATTTATATATAAAGTTGGTTTAGTAAACACTTTGAGAAATATTTAAAAATTACTAAATTTGAGAAAGAAAGCCAATGTTGATATGTTTGTGAACACTATACACCTGTTGTACTGATAGTTGCCATTAAGTAGGGTAAAGTCATATCCTTGTATGATCATACACATAGTGAAAATTTACTTTAAAAAAATGTGTGTTTGTCTGTTTTCTTTTTCTGTAATAACTGCACTAGAGACCATTTCCTTTCCCCATGTGTGAATGGGTATTTGCTAGGGTCTTAAATGATATTATATATTTTGTCAGGATTTTTTGTTCTTCTCTCCTTTTTGAGACTAGTGTTTTCTTAGAGAATGTTTATTTTAAATTAAACCCAAAATATTTATTCCCAAATATATGTCAAAATCCTGAATTCTGTTAAGAGTTAATATGGGCCTATATAAGGAAATAAAAAACATACTCTAGGCTTTATGGGCAATTCTCCGAGGAAGACAACATGCAAAAAGCTATAACCTCATGATATGGATAGGAAGGCCCACGTCATGCTTGGGAAAGGATTCATGGAAGAGTTGAGGCATTACTGGAAAACACAACTCAAACTTCAGCGGTGGGCATTCTATTGGAAAAAGTGAGACAGACCAATGCTTCCCTTTCAAGATTCTGTTTGCAAATATGTTTAATAAAATACTCACACTATTATGTCTGTGAACAAAAAAACCCCCAAAATGTATAATTTTAGAGCCATTGAATTACATTAAAATTCAAACCAAGTATTATATATTGCTTATTTTAGTATGTTTAGAATTTATCATATATTAACTATTAGACTTCAGTTTTCTTCTTTGATCCTAGGATTTAAAATTGTGGAGTATGGAATATAAATGGAGATAGGGAATTTTATATACTAATTACTCAAATTCTTCTACTGGATATAAAACAAGTTGTAAAGATAAATGATTTCACTATTTCCACAGACTGAAATCAAACCAGAGCAAGGAAATTTCACTTTAGTAAAGAAATGTATTCCTTGGAGATGTTTTGGAATTCTCAATGTCTTAATTTTTTTTTTCAATACTTTCTACTCTACATGAGAATCCTCATGGGAAATGGTATCATGGTTTTGATAACCAGGTTTGACTAGGGTCTCTGGACTCTCATGTATTTTTTCTACAGTATTTATTTGCTTTGTTGGAAGTCTGATTTGTCAACAGTCACTATTCCTAGAATGTTCATAAACTTTTGGACTCAGAAAACAAATATTTCTTCATTCCCTTGTGTTACACAAATGTACTTTCTCCCGATGCTTGGAAATGTGGAGCTTTGTCTGGACAGTGATGGACAATAACCACTTTGTGAATCACAAGGCCCACACCCAACTGGATCATTAGAGTTCCTGTTAAGATAGGACAAACATGCCAGATTTCCTCCAGGCCCTTTTGTGAATCTAATCACATCAATCACTTCTGGGACATCTCCCCAGTACTGAAGCTGGCTGATGGCAATCCTTCCATGAATCAGATGTTGGTCTTTACAGGTGTTGTGTTGTTTGATGTGATCCCTATTACGGTGATACTGGAATCCTGTAAGAGAAACAGCCCCACCGTCTTGAAGTTATCATCAGCAAGAAGACAAATCATAGCCTTCTTCACTATTTCTTCTCATGTCATAGTTGTGGCTTTATCCTCTGAGTCCACAATCATTACATATTTATGACCCAAATACAAACTTTCTTCTGGAAGACACAAATTATTCTCTTTTCTATATCATTGGCATTTCAGTGGTTAACCAATGACTTTGAGATAATCGCTACTGTAACATTCAATGCATTATGTATTTATTTGAATTCAATATTAATTATCCAATGAGAAATTAACTGTTACCTTGATTTCCTATTAATATAGATTGGTTATCCTTACTCATTCTTTCCTGTAGGTAGGGGAGAAATTCAATATTACATTTATTTGGTAGATCATTTATTTAATTATAAATTTATGAAATTTAATTTTTGTTATTTAGTTCCATACTTTACTACAAATTTATGAAAAAGGAAAATAATAAAACTTACTAAATGGTAAATGCAATAAGTAAAAAATGTGCTATTTGAAATAATAATAAGTCATCCTATTCTTTAGCTCAACTAGATCAACTGGGGTGTTATTGTACTTATTAAAATAAATTCTCCTTTTGATATAATCTTCTATCATTTCCTAACTCATTAAAAAGCTTTGATTAAAGTTATAAACAAAAAATACATTAAATTAAAATAATATTTACCTTGTTTTTATTCAATTGGGAGAGAGGAGAAGGTGGAAAAGGGAAGGGAGATTACTCTCACCTAATGCGCAAAACATAAGTGTATATAACACACCCCCTAGATGAAGAGCTCAACCACAACTTGAACTTTTTCTTAGAAATGCAAACAATGTAACCTAATCATTTGTACCATCATGGTAATCTACCTTTGCGAATGATATGATGTTACTCTGATGTCTGTCATGGGTCCATTTCTGTTGCTGGTTATCTCCTGTAGCCAAATCATCTGCACAGACCTAAAATTGCCATCAACTATAAGTTGGCATTAGCTATGAACCTTTTCCACCAGGTCAACTCATTTTATAGCCGTGGCTTTGCTGTTTGGACTAGGTATTATGACCTCTTTAAGACTCAAGACCCAAGATTTAGCAGGAACTAACAAACTTTATATTTTATATACTATTACAATTTGATTTTACCTCCATAATATATAGTTTAAGGAACAAGAATGTCATAGTAGGACTAAGAAAATTACCATGCAAATAATTTACTTTCATGAAACATGAATTATATTTGTAAAAGTTGCTTTCTTATATATCTGTAATAAAAACGTTAGGTCTTTACCTTTAATTTCTTATCTATCTATACAATGGTAATTATTTTTCAATAAAATTAGCTGAAACTTTATTTGTAATGTTGAAGACAGTTCTATCTTAACTTATACAGGTGATGAATGGGTGAACAAATAGAAAATTATTTTACTGGTAATTTTATAATTTTGGTGAGGACAATG
>CAUYON010123929.1:0-35328 GCA_963573935.1 Arctocebus calabarensis | reverse complement strand
GCCAGGTGTTGTGGTGGGCACCTGTAGTCCCAGCTACTTGGGAGGCTTAGGAAGGAGGATTGCTTGAGCCCAAGAGTTTGAGGTTGCTGTGAGCTATTATGCCACAGCACTCTAGCATGGGTGACCGAGTGAGACTCTGTCTCAAAAAAAAAAAAAATTAAAGAATATATAACATAAAGTATCTTAAAGAATAATAAAATTGGGAAACGCAAGGTGACTCACACCTAAAATCCCAGTAATCATGGATGCAGAGGCAAGAGACTCGCTTGAGCCCAAGAGATGGAGGTTGCTGTGAGCTATTATGCCACAGCACTCTATCCAGGGTGACAGCATGATGCTCTGTCTCAAAAAAAAAAAAATTAGTTGTGTTTATACACAATAGCAATGAATAAAGATTCAAGGAAATCAAGAAAACAATCACATTTATAATAGCATCAAGAAGAATAAAATACTTAGGGATAAACTTAACCATGGAATTGAAAGACTGGTGCACTGAAAATATTAAATACGAAATATTGCTGCAAGAAATTAAAGACACAAAAAATTGGGAAGACATCTTATGGTCATGCATTAGAAGGCTTAATAGTTAAAATGCCCATACTACCCCAAGTAATCTATAGATGCAATGCAATCCCTATCAAAGTCCTAATGACGTTTTTTGAAGAGATAGGGAAAAAGAAATCCTAAAATTCATATGTAACCACAAAGGATCCCAAATAGCCAAAACATTATTGAGCAAGAAGAGCTGGAGGCCTCAATATTTCCTTATTTCAAAACATAGTACAAAGCTATAATAATCTGAACAGTAGGATAATGGCATAAAAATATACATATAGGGTGGCACCTGTGGCTCATCGAGTAGGGCGCCGGCCCCATATACTGAAGGTGGCGGGTTCAAACCTGGCCTTGGCTAAACTGCAAAACAGAAAAATAGCCTGGCGTTGTGGTGGCTACCTGTAGTTCCAGCTACTCGGGAGGCTGAGGCAAGAGAATCGCCTAAGCCCAGGAGTTGGAAGTTGCTGTGAGCTGTGTGACACCACAGCACTCTACTGATGGCGATAAAGTGAGACTCTGTCTATTAAAAAAAAAAAATGTATATATACATATAGACCAAAGGAACAGAATGGAAAGCTCAGAAATATATGTAAACCCATGTATATGTGTCAACTGATCTTTGGCAACGGTACCAAGATTATACAATGGAAAAAAGACAGTCTCTTTAACAAATGGTGTTGGGAAAAGCAGACATCTACATACAAAAGAATAAATTTGACCTTTATATTACACCATACACAAAAGTCAATTCAAAATAAAGATTTAACTATAAAACCTGAAGCTGTAATATTCCTAGAAGAAAAGATAAGGGAAAATTTTCATGACATTGATCTTCCAATGATTTCTTGGATATGACAGCAAAATCATAGGCAACAAAAGCAAAAATAAAGAAGTAGGACTATATCAAACTAAAAAGCTTCAGCACAACAAAGGAAATAATCCACAGAGTAAAAAGACGATCTATGGAATAGGAGAAAATATTTTCAAACCATTTATGCAATAAGAGATTAACACTCAGAATATTAACCACTCGATAGCAAAAAAACCCAAATAACTCAATTTTAAAATGGGCAAAAGACCTGAATAGGGAATTCTCAAAAGAAGGCATACAAAAAGAAGGCCAGCAGGTATATAAAAAGATGCTCAGGGTGGCGCCTGTGGCTCATTGAGTAGAGCGTTGGCCCCATATACCGAAGGTGGCGGGTTCAAACACGGCCTCGCTGGAACTGCAAAAAAACCCCACAAAAGCTTGGTGCCTGTGGGTCAACGGGCTAAGGCGCCAGCCACATACATCTGAGCTGGCGGGTTCGAATCCAGCCCGGGGCCCGCCAAACAACAATGGTGGCTGCAACCAAAAAATGGCCAGGCGTTGCGGTGGGCGCCTGTAGTCCCAGCTACTTGGGAGGCGGAGGCAAGAGAGTGGCTTGAGCCCAGGAATTGGAGGTTGCTGTGAGCTGTGATGCCACAGCTCTCTATCCAGGGTGACAGCTTGAGGCTCTGTCTCAAAAAAAAAAAAAAAACCCAGAAAAATAGTCGGGCATTGTAGTGGGTGGGTCCCTGTAGTCCCAGCTGCTCGGGAGGCTGAGGCAAGAGAATCACCTAAGCCCAGGAGTTAGAGGTTGCTGTGAGCTGTGCGACGCCACGGCACTCTACTGAGGGCGAAAAAGTGAGACCTGTTTCTACAAAAAAAAAAAAAAAAAAAAAAAAAATGCTCAACTTTGCTAATCATTCAGGAAATGCAAACAAAAACTGCAAGCACACATCCTTTCATAGTTTTGGTCAGAATATGAAGAAATTGGAACTCCTGTGCACTGTTGCTGGGAATGCAAAATGGTGTAGCTAGTATGGAAAACTGTATGGAAGTTTCTCAAAAAATTAAAAATAGAACTAACATATGATCTAGCAATCCTGCTTTTGGGTATTATCCAAAGAACAGGTAGCAGGATCTTAAAGAGATGTTTGCACTCCTGTATTCATTGCAGCCTTCTTCACAATAGCTAAGTGGTGGAAATAGGAGGGACACAACTTCAACAGGAACCTACCCTAACAAATGCAAACATTGGAACCTAATCATTTATACCCTCATATTAATCTGGAAAAAAAAAGAGGTGGAGACAATCTAAATGTTCATCAATACATGAAGGGATAAAGAAAATGTGGGCTCAGCACGTGTAGCTCAGCGGCTAGGGCGCAGACCACATACACCAAGGCTGTCGGGTTTGAACCCGGCCCAGGCCTGCCAAACAATGACAACTGCAACCAAAAATAGCCAGGCATTTTGGCAGGTGCCTGTAGTCACAGCTACTTGGGAGGCTGAGGCAAGAGAATTGCTTAAGTCCAAGAGTTTGAGGTTGCTGTGAGCTGTGATGCCATGGCACTCTACCAAGGGACTCTGTCTCAAAAAAAAAAAAGAAAAGAAAAAGAAAAAGAAAAGGAAAATGTGGTACAGTATATAAACATACAATGGCATATTATTCACCCTACAATAGAAGAAAATCCATTACTTGCCACAACAAGGATAGCCTCGGAGGACATTAAACTAAGTGAAATAATCCAGTCACAAAAGAGAACAAAAATCCACATATATAAAGCATCTAACTATAATTTTATATAACCAGCCTGAACAAGAGCAAGACCCTATCTCCAGTAAAAATAGAAAAAATTAGCTGGGCGTGGTGGTGCATGCCTGTAGTCCCACTTACTCGGGAGCCTAATACAAGAGTATGCTGACGCTATAGCACTCTACTCAGAGGGACAGAATGAGACTCTGTCTCAAAAAAGAAAGAAAAAAAAAACTATCCACTTTATTTATTTACTTATTTGAGACAGAGTTGCCCTTGGTAGTAGAGTACTATAGCATTATAGCTCACAGCAATGTCAAACTCTTGGGCTCAAGCAATTCTCTTACCTCAGCCTCCCAAGTAGCTGGGACTACAGGCACCCACCACAACACCTGACTTTTTTTAGAGGCAAAGGCTCGCTCTAGCTCAGGATGGTCTTAAACCTGTGAGGTCAGGGCAATCCACCCCCCTCAGCCTCCCAGAATGCTGGGATTACAGGCATGAGCCACTGTGCCTGGCAAAAAACCAATTATCTAAGGAAGTCAACCTCACTGAAGCAAAAAAGTAGAACAGTAGGGTGGCGCCTGTGGCACATGAGTAAGGCGCCAGCCCCATATACTGAAGGTGGCGGGTTCAAACCCAGCCTTGGCCGAACTGCAAAACAGAAAACTAGCCAGGTGTTGTAACGGGCAACTATAGTCCCAGCTACTCGGGAGGGTGAGGCAACCCCCTAAGCCCAGGAGGTGGAGGTTGCTGTGAGCTGTGACGCCACTGCACTCTACCGAGGGTGAAAAAGTGAAACTATGTCTCTACAAAAAAAAAAAAAAGTAGAACAGTAGTTGCCAAGGAAGGTGGGGGGGGGGGGAGTAGGAAGAGTTTCTTTTTAATGGGTATAAAGTTTCTTTTTTTCTTTTTTGTATGAAAGGTCTTTTTTTTTATTTTTTATTTTTATTTTTTTTGAGACAGAGCCTCAAGCTGTCACCCTGGATAGAGTGCTGTGGCATCACAGCTCACAGCAACCTCCAATTCCTGGGCTCAAGCGAGTCTCTTGCCTCTGCCTCCCAAGTCGCTGGGACCACAGGCGCCCACCACAATGCCCAGCCATTTTTGGTTGCAGCCGTCATTGTTGTTTGGCGGGCCCGGGGGCTGGATTCGAACCTGCCAGCTCAGGTATACGTGGCTGGCGCCTTAGCCCGTTAAGCCACAGGCGCCAAGCTGCGGCTGAATAGATTTTTGAGGTATACATATACTACAGTTTGTTAATTCATTCTTGGGTTGGTGGGCATTAGGCTCTTCCCATACTTTGGTAATTGTAAACTGAGCTGCAATAAATAGTCCAGTGCAAATATCCTTATGATAAAATGATTTTCTTTCTTCTGGGTAGATGCCTAGTAATGGGATTGCAGGATCAAATGAGAGGTCTAATTTGAGTTCTTTGAGGATTTTCCATACTGCCTTCCAAAAAGCAGTGTAAAAGTGTTCCCTTCTCTCCACATCCAAGCCAGCATCTGCAACTTTGAGACTTTGTGATGTGGGCTATTCTTGCTGGGGTTAGGTGATATCTCTGGGTAATTTTGATTTGCAGTTCTGTGATGTCTAGGGATGATGAGCATTTTGTCATATGTTTGTTAGCCATTTGTCTGTCTTCTTTACAGAAAGTTTTATTCATCTCTCTTGCCTAGTGACATAAGGGATTGTTGAGCCTTTTTTTGTTGATTAATTTGAGTTCTCTGTAGATCCTAGTTTTTGTCCGATTCATAATATGCAAATCTTTTTCCATTGTGAAGGTTGTTAGTCTGCTTTGGTTGTTGTTTCCTTAGTTGTACAGACTTTTCAGTTTACTTAAGTCCCATTTGCTAATTTTTGTTGTTGCAATTGCCAAGGCAATCTTCATAAAATCTTTCCCCAGGTCATTATCTTTAAGCATTTTCCCCATACTTTCTTCAAGGATTTTTATTATTTCATGTCTTAGATTAAAATCTTTTATCCATCTTGAATCAATATTTGGAAGTGGTAAAAGGTATGGATCCAGTTTTAGTCTTACATGTGGACATCCAGTTCTCCTAACACCATTTATTGAACAGAGATTCATTTCCCCAGTGCATGTTCTTGTTTGGTTTGTCAAAGATCAGGTGGTTCTAAGATACTAGCTTCATCTCATGGTTTCCAATTCAGTTCCAAATGTCAATGTCTCTATTTTTGTGCCAATATCTTGCTGTTTTGATCACTATGGCATTGTAGTATAGCTGAAAGTCTAACAGAGTGATACCCCTTGCTTTGTTTTTATTACTAAGAATTGCCTTGGCTATACAGGGTTTCTTCTGGTTCCATAAAAAAGGAAGAATTGTTTTATCCAAATCTTGAAAGTATGATGATGGTATTTTAATATGGGTATGGCATTGAATCTATAGATTGCTTTGGGTAATATAGACATTTTCACAATATTGATTCTTTCCAGCCATGCGCATGGTATGTTCTTTCATTTGTTAATATTTTCTGCTCTTTCTTTCTCTCTCTCTCTCCCTCTCTCTTTTTCGCTCTCTGACAGAGTCTCACTATGTCGCAGTTGGTAGAGTGCTGTGGCGTTACAGTTCACAGCAACCTCAAACTCTTGGCTTAAGTGATTATCTTGCCTCAACCTCCAAAGTAGCTGGGACTACAGGCACCCACCAAAACACCCAGCTATTTTTTGTTGCAGTTACCATTGTTGTTTTAGATGGCTCAGGCTGGGTTTGAACCTGCCAGCCTCGGTGTATGTGGCTGGGCTGTAAACATGGGTACTGAGATATCTTCTGTTATTTCTTTTCTTAGGGTTTTGTAGTTTTCACCTATTTTGTTAGGTATATTCCTAGGTATTTCATTTTCTTTGAAGCTACTTGATTAGCTTCTCATCTTGGCTGTTACTGGCATATACAAGGGCTACTGATTTGTGGACATTGATTTTACATCCTGAGACACTGCTGTAATTTTTGATCACTACCAAGAGTCTTGTGGTTGAGTCTTTGGGGTTCGCTAAGCAGAAAATCATATTGTCAGCAAAGAGAAAGAGTTTGACCTCCTCCGCACCCATTTGGCTGCTCTTTATTTCCTTCTCTTACCTGATTGTATCAGCTAGAACTTCTACCTTAAGTTGAATAGTAGCGGTAATAGAGGACAACCTTATCTGGTTCCAGTTCTAAGTGGAAAAACTTTCAGTTTTACTCCACTCAGTACAATGTTAGCTGTGGGTTTGTCATAGATGGCTTCGATTAGGTTAAGAAATGTGCCACTTATGCCTAAATTCTTAAGTGTTCTAATTAGAAAAGGATGCTGAATTTTATCGAATGCTTTTCCTGCATCTGTTGAGAGGATCATATATATGGTCTTTGTTTTTGCTTCTGTTGATATGGTAAATTATATTTATGGACTTGTGTATGTTAAACCAGCTTTGCATCCCTGGTATGAAGCCTACTTGATCATGATGAATGATTTTTTTTAATGTATAGCTGTAGTCTATTGGCTAGGATTTTATTGAGAATTTTTGCATTTATATTCCCTTAGTGAAACTGGCCTGAAATTCTTTTTAGTTGAGTTTTTTCCTGATTTTGGTATCAGAGTGATGTTTGCTTTGTAGAACAGGTTAGGGATGATTCCTTCCTTCTCAATTCTTTGGAATAATTTCTGCATTATGGGTATAAACTCTTCCTTGAAGGTTTGATAGAATTCTGGTGTGAAGCCATTTGGATCAGGGTTTTTTTTTTTATGTTGGGAAATTTTTCATTGTTTCTTTGATCTCAATTCTTGAAATAGTCTAAGAGATTTAAGTTTAAGAGATCTATTCCTTCTTGATTAAGTCTAGGGAGAGGGTGTGACTCCAGGTATTGATCTAATTCCTTCACGTCATCAAATTTCTGGGTATAGAGTTTCTTGTAGTATTCAGAGATGATCTCTTGTATCTCTGTGACATCTGTTGTTATTTCCTCTTTATTGTTTCTGATTGAGGTTATCAGAGATTTTACTTTTCTGCTTCTAGTTAATCTAGCCAAAGAGTTATCAATTTTATTTTTTATCAACTTTTTATTTATCAATTTTTTGTTTCATTAATTTTTGGAATGATACTTTTGTTTTCAATTTTATTCATCTCTGATTTAATTTTAGTTATTTCTTGTCTTCTGCAGGGTTTGGGATTAGAATGTTCTTCTTTTTCCAGTTCCACAAGATGGTTCCTAAGTTTGTTCATGTGCCCTCTTTCTTTTTTTTGAAAGTAGGCATCTAATGCCATAAATTTCTCTCTTAAGATTGTTTTGGCTGTATCTCACAGGTTTTAGTAACTTGTGTCTTCATTGTTTTATCTTCAAGGAATTTAACAAGTTCTTCTTTTATCTCTTCCTGAACCCAACGATCATGCAGCATAGTTTGTTTATTTTCCATGTCTTTGTGTGGAGATGAACGTTTTTGTTGGAGTTGAGTTCCACCTTTATTGCCTTGTGTTCTGAGAAGATACAAGGTATAATTTCTATTCTTTTATTTTGCTGAGGTTTGATTTGTATTCTGTGATATGGTTGATTTTGCAGTATGTACCATGGGCTGATGAGAAAAATGTATATTCCTTAGTTTTGGGATGTAAATGTCTATTGATCCCATTTAAGTCCTTTGTATCTTTGCTTAGTTTCTGTATAGAAGATCTGTCCAGTTCTGTCAGGAGGGTGTTAAAGTCCCAGAGATGGTGTTATGGGATGTCATATTGCTCAGATCCACCCAGGTCTATTTCATAAATCTGGGACATTTAAATTTGGTGCATAAATATTTAAAATTGAAACATCTTATTGTTGGATTGTTCCTTTGACCAGAAAAAGTGTTCATCTTCTTCTTAACTTTAGTTGCTTTAAATCTGCTTGTATCTGAAAATAAGATTGCAACCGCTCCTTTCCTCTGGTTTCTGTTTGCTTGAAATACTGTTTTCCATCCCTTACCCCTGACTCTTGATTTGTCCTTCAAGACTAGGTGTATCTCCTGGAGACAGCATATGGATGGCTTAGATTTTTTATCCAATCAGCTAGTCTGTGCCTCTTCAGTGGTTAATTCAGTCCATTGACATTTATTGACAGAATTATAAGAGTGGTAGAGTGCTATTCATCTTATTTTGTGAAAGGCTGTTGTGTAGTTTTATCTTTGTGCCATTGTGGAAGCTAAGTTTTGACCTTTAGCTTCTGGGTGTTTTCTTTGCTGGTAATCCACTGTGAAGGTCAGTGTTGAAAATAGGTCTAAGTACTTCCTGTGAAGCTAGTCTTGTGGAGAATTTCCTCAGTGCTTGCATAGCCACAAAAGATTTGATTTCTCCATGAATTTTGAAGCTTAGTTTAGCAGGACACAGAATTTTGGGCTGAATATTGTTTAAGATGTTTGAAGGTTTATGATCATGTTCTTCTGACCTGGAAAGTTTCAGTTGAAAAGTTTGCTGTCATCTTAATGGTTCTGCCTTGATAGATCAGTTGTGCTTACTTCTGGCTGCTTGCAGAATTTTTTCTTTCATCTTGACTTTGGACAGGTTCATTACAATGTGTCTTGGAGAGATTCTGAGTTGAGATGACCTGGGGTTTGACATCAATCTGGAAAGAGTGTGTTAGGGTCTTTAGTAAAACTGGGGAAGTTTTCATTTATGATAGTCTCTAGTTGGGCTTCCATTCCTTTGGGACAATCTTCTTCCCCTTCAGTAATCCCTATTTTTTGTATGTTTGAATGCTTCATGGAGTCTTGTAGTTCTCTAAGCTGTTCTGTTTCCTCTCTATTCTTTTCTGCCTCTTTAACTTATAGGTTAACTCGAAAACTTTATCCTCTAGCTCTGAGGTTCTTTCTTCTCCATAGTCTAACCTATTTTTTGATAGTTTGTACTCCATCTTTACATTTCTTGATTGTCTCCTTCATTTCCTTAAGCTCTGCTATACCCTTTCTATATTCTACATATCTCTTGTGAGACTTTTGGTTCTCCCTTTCCATTTTCTTGTCCATTCCGTTTATTGTCTTTATCATCCATATTTTAAAAGACCTTTCTGTCAAGTACATTAATTCTTCATAGGTGGAGTCTTCTGTAGTAGCTGCCTTATGGTTCTTTGGGGGCATTCCTCTGTTTTGGTTTTTCATGTTGCCCAAATTTTTCTTTTGGTTCCTTCTCATGTATTCTTTTTTCTTGTTCACCTTCTTGTCCTCCTTTTTCCTTCCTTTGCTTCAAATTACCTTGTCTCAGAGCTTAGGGGTTGAAGTGGCCTTATGTTGAGCAAAGCCAAACTCTCCCTCATGGCCAAATTAATAGAAGAACTTCCTCTTGATGACAATATGTTGCTGGGACATCAGGGTTTTTTAGGAAACAGAGAACATAGCTAACAGCCTCTATGATCCTTATTCCAAACTTAGTTGCCTAAGGTGATCGCCTGATTGTTTCCTTTGCATTCAGACACTGCAGGTTTGGGATCTTAAAGCTCACAAGAATCCTTCAGGGGAAGGTCTCATAGTGTCCCTTGACCCCAGTTCCTATGAAGTATTGTGAAGTATTGATCCTGGCAGGTGGAATTAAGACAGTTGTGCTTTAGGCCCCCACTAAGACCTTCTCAAGACCTTCCCACAATGGCAGCCCCTGGCCACTGAGACCTTCTCAGTATGGCTGCCTCACCAGCCACCAAACCTATGGCAAGTCCATTCAAATCTAGTTGCTGTATGCTGTTCAAGTCTGCCCACTCTTCCAAGCTTTCCACTCAATGTGTAGCTTCCCCCAACAACTGAAAACTCTGGAAAGGCTTCCTCCCATCTCATACTCTACAGGGGCCAGCTGATCCCAATCACTTGCCTAATTCATCAGATTTCCATAGCTCTGGATCATATGCTGTATCCAGCTCACCACATCCTTGCTGTGCTACTTGAGCTATGACTCTGGGTAAGATCCCTTCCAGATATGGCTGGGTTCTCTTTTTCCCCAATCATTCTAAGAGAACTCAGTTAAATGAGCTTCTGGTCCACCATCTTGCTCTGTCCCCTCAGTTATGTTATTTTTAAAGACAATAAATTATTACCTCCATAAAGAAAATGACTACAACTTTTTTCTCTCTCTCCTCCTGTCTCCCCCCACCGTGTGTCCCGTCTCTCTCTCTCCTCTTCTCTCTACTTTCTCTCCTCTCCTCTCTTCCCCCGTCTCTCTCTTTCTCTCTCTCTCTTTCTCCCTCTTTTTCCTCCTCCTTAATGCTGCTCTGCAGCATCCCCCACCAATAAAGACCTCTTGTACAAGCCAAAAAGAAAAAGAAAGTGACTATACATTGTTGTTTGGCAAAAGTGCTATTTAGCTGCTGTAATACTACTAATGGATAACTGTTAGCTTTTTATAATTAGAAATTTTTATATAGAATTATTCTTTTTGACATCTTAAGAATAATATCTTGCTTGTTTCAAGATACATCTCACCTTGTCTGAAATCTGATTCAGAGGAAATAATAGATGGACTTTCACTGGAGGTACTAAAGATGTCACTGTGGTAAGTCTTGTATCTTCGCATTGGTTCTAAAAGATTAAAACAAAAACATTACAAAGCAAACTCATTAGCTGTTCCACAGAAATTGAATAAAATACTACATTTAATCTTATAGTATTAGAACATTTTACACTTGCTTTAAATTTAGCAGTTGCTGGACTACATTCAAATAATATGGTTCTGATTTTGAGTCAGTTTGGTGTACTGTTTAAGAGCATGGACTCTGGAGCTAGAATACCTGGGTGTGAATCTCAGCACCACCATTAGTTAGTGTGTGACTTTTAAAGTAATTAAACCTCTTCACGACTTTATTGTTTTTTCCAACCAAAAAGGGCACATAATAATAGTGTGTACCTCATAGGGTTATTGTGAGAATTAAATTAATTAGCACACACAAAGCTCTTATACCAAAGGAACAGAGTATATACTATATAAGCATCACCATTAGTGAGCAGTTTAGAATGCTTACTGTATGTAGTTCTCTGTTAAATGCCATTATGTATAAGACAGAAAACCCAGAGATACAACCCCAAGGAATTTGAAAGGTAGAAAACAAGTACACAAACACTTAATTTGAGACAAGATGCTTAGTTCCATGAGATTGAATTGAGAAGCATTGGAGATAGGGTTCTGTGTAGGTCTATACAGTGTGCCACGTATAAAGGGGCAGGGCCCAGGGGCAAGTGTAGACTATAATTTAAATTCTACCTTCTAAGTATCTCCTTTTTTCCCCCATCAATTCATTTTTACTTACTTATTGATTGATTATATAAATTTAAGGGGTACAAGTACAGTTCTGTTACACAGATACATTGTATAGTGGTAAAGTCGGGGCTTTTAGAGTAACCATCACCCAACCAATGTACCCATTAAGTAATTTCTCACCCCTCCCACCGTTCTGCCCTTCACACTCTCCAATGTCTATTATTCCATGTTCCATGTCCACGTGTACATATTATTTAACTCCCACTGATGACTTATTCCCACTCCTTCAGCACTGTCCCTGTCCTTGAGCACAGCTCCTCTCAGGCCTGCACTCCTGCAAGTCTCCTAAGTCCCTTTTCTGCAGTCTTACTCTTCTCATATAATACACATTACAGAGGCAAACTTTCCAGAAATGAAAATCTGAGTATGCCCATCTATTTGTAAACCCCTTTAAACTAGAGTCTTCAAAATACAACTTAAAAACTCCTTAGCTTGGTATACATAACTAGCCTTTCAAACCTAGACATTTACAGCAGTGGCTCTGCATATTTTGAAATCACAGGTTCATTTATGAGAATTGGGTAAAAAAGTATAGATCTCTCTCTCTACCCCCAAATTTATATATACACAAAAATTTAAATATAAATTATACTCAATTCAGCCTTATTACCATCCACTCCACCCACCCTCAAATTCTGTACTCAACTTTCTAAATTGGGAGATAATCAAAAGTATATTAACTTTGAGATTCCTTCCTGAAAGATGCTTTCTCTGGTAGAAATGCTGTCCTTCTCCTTTACTTGCATATTTTTTTCCCTTTAAGAGAAGCCTCACTTCCTACCTAAAAGCTTTTAAGACCCCCAAAGGCTACATTAGACAGTGCTCTTTTATTTTCATATTCCTTGATGGTTAAAAATTGCAACTCTTCCACTACTCTGTAGTTCTCTCTGTACTTGTTTTTTTCCTCTACCTAAAGTTGTGTGACAAAAAAGATTTTGTCTTTCTTATTAATAAATAGACTTTTGGTACTTAGCATGTACCTGATGCTAAGTGAAGCATGAAATGAATATTTCCTGAGTAAAACAATGAATATCCTCATGTTACATATGGTCACTGGTGACTATCAAGAGAACTATTTTCATTGCACAAACAGGTCAGAGGCCAAATCAGAGAGGTTTAAAGAAGGACTACAGTAAGAAGTTGAGAAAACAAGTATACACTATTCTTTCAAGAAGTTTGAGAGTTTAGGAAAGGAAAAAAGATTTTTAAAAATTGATAGAGTTATCAGGGTCTTTTGGGGACAGTGGAATGTTTGTGCCTCATTTCAGACAATGAATAATAGGTCTGTGGAGTCAGGAAGATTGAAGCTGCAAATGGTAGTAGGAAAAACTAATAAAAACAAATGTGCTGAAGGCAACAGGAGATGGAAAAAAGAACACATATGAAATAGTTAGTTTGACAAGGAGGAAAAATCTTTCCTTTGTAAGAGAAATAAATGATGGACACAGGAAAAGGTGAAAATACAGAGGAAATCCCAAGATACTAATGTCAGAAAATTGTCTTGTATATATAAAAAAAAGCTAATAACTTCCTAGGAGCTGGTTTGGCTGGAAGCTTAAGAAGAAGAAATTCTGTTGTGAAAAATGTTGATCAGGGTCAGTGAAAACCACATGAAAGCTTTCATGCAGCCATGAGGTTCTAGGGTATGCTGGAATGCGTGAATTTCAGTGGAACCAATTAGAGTTATTTCATGGCTTTTTCTTGGCACTAAAGAAAGTAGACCATGAGAAAAACCTAAATCTGAGGAGTGACATAGGTGCAGCTGAGAATCAAGGCAGGCGAGAAATTCTTTTTTGGTAGTTTACAAAACTGAGCACTGGGACTTCACAAAACAAATTATTCCTTGTAAATGAATTAAATAGTTAAATGGCATCAAAAGTTAGGGAAGTCAGAATGGGGATGGTGGGCTGCAGGAATTGAGAGGTCATTCTCAGACAAAGGATAGGAGTCATGTTGAGACGAAGCTTTAAACAGATGAAAAGGGTAGAAGAATAAATGGCCACAGACTTAATGGAGGGGCATTTGTGCATTGTTCCTGGGATAATGTTTACTTGCAGACTTGAGAGTGTCCATCTTTGTGTATAGTGAATACGAATATGTACATATTAAGTAATACTATAATTATTGCAGTTTTAGAATTGAAAATCAAGGGTTTATTAATTCTTTTCCCCCAAATGACTACATTCTACTATAAGGAAATCTCATGGTAAAATAAATAATGAAAAAAAAATTTCTGGGCCAGGTGCGGTGGCTCATGCCTGTAATCCTAGCACTCTGTGAGGTTGAGACATGTGGATTGCTTGAGCTCCTGGGTTTGAGACCAGCCTGAGCAAGAAAGGAGATCCCAACTCTTAAAATAGCCAGGTGTGTGGTGGGTGCCTATAGTCCCAACTATGAGGGACGCTTGAGCCCAAGAGTTTGAGGTTTCTGTGATTTGACTCCATAGCACGCTACTGAAGACGACAAAGTGAGACTCTGTTTCAAAAGAAATTTTTTTTTCTAACAATGACTGATTGTAAAGAGTCATGATTACTCCTCATTTCATCAGTTTCCTCCTTTTTGACTTTCTATGAGTACTTAGTTTTCAGATGCAGAAAATGGAGTTTTAGGAAAGAATCACAGTATTGGAAATACAAATGAGTACAAAATAGTAAAAGGAAGTGTAAAATCAAACTAGATAAATGTCATCAAAAAAGAAGTGCTAAACTGAGAGTATGGGAATATATGTATATAAACAAATAAAACACGCATGAATATATTCTCTCCAAAAATATTTTGTGGAATAGTCATGAGAGAATGCAAAGTTAAGAGACTAAAGAAGGATGGCCTTAGGAATTAAGAGTTGGATAAAAGTCCAGGTATAGAGATTGTGTAATCACACGTATATACTTTGAAATTAGAAAATGCCCTTTAATTTCTAGTATTTATCTATTTTACCATAATTAAGACTATACTATTCTTCAAGAATATTCTATTTTTGGTAGTATACCTGGTATAAATACCCAACCAATATTTTATTATCCTTTAACTGTAATTTTGTCCTTTGAACAAAATTTCATACCAACTCTAATGTCATATTGATTCTATTTATACAACAACAATAAAGAACCATTTTTGAATAGCCTAGTGTGTTTTGTCCTAAGTTCTTGGCAACTGAGAATCACAGTTTCTACCACCCCTTACACTTAGTACTTTTAACATATAAAATTGTGGCATGTGATCATGAATACTACACTCTAAATGTTTAGGAGATCAGATCAATTTGAAGATTTGCATCATATTCTGGGGCTTACATAAGGCACTTCAGATAAAACACTAAAGTCAACAATTTTCAAATTAAAATGAATCAAAGCCAGCACAAACTGTAATCTAAAAACACTATTTTAAAGTAACACATAGTCAAGATTAGACAAGTAGTGCTGAAAATGAGACAGCCTGTTGCAACAGCAGGAACTGAATGGCCACTCTTAGCTTGACATTTCTTTACCCATACAAGTTTCAAAGAGAACTAAATAAAAATCACTGTTTTTATAATGTAGAACTGTAAAGTGTTTAAAACCCCACTTTTTAAAATTTCAAATTAATAAGAGGGCACAAATTTTTAGGTTACATTGTTCTCACTTGCAGAGTAAAGTTCCTGTTGTTAAATAGTCCCTTACCCAGGGAGTATGTTATACACCCTCACTATGTGCACATTGAGATCCCACCACAAACTCTTACTCCTTCTGCCAATTGTCCTCCCCCCTCCTCCTGTACTAGATTATATTTGTGTCTTATTGTTCATATGAGCATGTAATTGTTTGTATATTGGTTTCATATTGGTATGGAATACACTGGAGGATATATTTCAACTCCACTCAGGTAAATGTAAAAGATATAAAGTCTCCATCTCTTTTAATGGCTGAAGAGTATTCTATGGTATACATATGCCACAGTTTGTTGATCCATTCATGGGTTGATGGGCACTTAGGTTGCTTCCACAATTTGGCAATGATGAATTGAGCCACAATAAACATTCTGGTGCAAATGTCTTTGTGGTAAAATGATTTCTGTTCTTCTATAAAATCACACATTTTAAAAGATATGGGCCCTAACAAATATTTCAGCTTTTAAACAAACTAGAGAAACACAAGTAATAACACTATTTATTCATACATTAAGTGATCTCCTCTGTCCTTCCTTTTTAAGAAATTAATGCTTGGAGATTGGAGACTGCACTTTTTACGTGTTCACTACAGACCACTATATTCTACATTGTGCCATGTTGTAATCAGTAGAATATGTTCTAAAATCTCTTGAGAGCTAGATATGATGAATACAATTTTTAACCTACGCAAACAAAGCTCATGCAAGAGAGAATGTATGTAAGTAAGGATACATGGAGAAATGCTCTGCAAACTGTTAATCACTCACAGATATAAACTCTATAGAGATAGTAGGAATAGCAAAAAGAATTAACAGTTTCCAATTCCCTCTTTGGTAGTCTTGTATGATGTTGAAACCACATATCTGGGTCATGACTTGGGTTTAGGTTCACTATACAGTGGTATAGCAGAATCCTCTGGGATTCTCTGTTGTTATGACTTCACTGTCCCTTCAAAAGCCTTCAAAAAGTACAGAGTTTAATAGGAAATTGATTATGGGGGTGTGACTTTATGGGCACCTGGTATTTGCTGGTGGTTGACCAGGTTCTGAATGACAAATGTGTGATTTTATTCTTAGAAATGAATTACACAGAAAAGGAGACATGATTTCTCCTCATTAACGCATATCTGAAATGATACCACTACAAATGCAAAAAGTCTTTTTTTTATGTTTTAATAGCCACATTGCAGTGTTCAGTTTATATTAGTAAACAGTTGAGTATCCATTACATGTTAGGTCTAGTGGCAGATGCTAAAGATATATCTGTTAATTAGATTAGGCCAATTTAAAAACATAGGCCATCATTCTAAACTATAAAGGAGAGAAAGATTCCTGAACCAGCAACACCTGAAAGCTTTGACAGTCTTAAGGCAGATTGCTGCATAAATAAAGGCATGGAAATATAAAATTGCCTTTAAAGGAAAAAAGGTTATTTTTTTAAAAGGACACCTACACTCAAATGTTTATAGTGGTACAATTCATAATTGCAAAGATGTGGAAACAAGGCAAGTACCCATGAATACATGAATGGACTAATAAAATGGTTATATGCATACCATGGAGTACTACTCAGTCATAGAAAAATGGTGATCTAAGCATCTTTTGTGAAAATCTAGATGGAACTGAGAACTATTCCTCTAAGTGAAACATCACAAGAATGGGACAATAAACACATGTATGCAGTATCAAGTTGGAACTAATCAATCAACACTTAAGTGCACTTGTGGAGGTAAATCTCAGTGATAATCAAGCTAGAGGGACAGGTAAATCACACCTACTGGGTACAATGCATAGTAATTAGGTGAAGGGCACATTTACAACTTTGACTCAATTTGTCCAAAAAACAAAGTATGTAAGCAAAACACATCTACTCCCTAATATTCTGAAATAACAAAAGAAAAGTATAACTATAGAATACTACTCAGAAATAGAATTTCAAAAACTTTTACCACATATGAGTACATTCATTTTTACCAAAATGATGTAGAACAGGCTATTTGGAATTAAAGGAATTTATTTTAGTTTCCCTGAATCTAGATACCTTTGGTTTTTGCCTTGGTGGCAATTATTAGAAACAAATGAAATTCTTATTAAAATATTGCCTTGTTTTCCATAAAAATTAAAAATAAAATAAAATTGCCTTTAGATAGGTAGGTAGATAGGCATGCATACACATATATGTAGATATATCCTATTTCTTTATTTTCCTATATACACAGAGGTGGGAAGGCAGAAAGGGAAGGAGACAAAGAAAGAAGACAGGAGAGAGGAGGATAAAGGGGGAAAGGGAGAGAAAGAAAGAGAATGTGCATATGGTGTGGGAGTAAGGTATGAAATGGGATATGCTAAAAGATGAGACTAGAGAAATAGAATCATGGAGAGTATTAAACATGATGTCCTACGGAGTTCGAATTTTATCCTGCTCAGGTGATGGGACATTATAAACGGCTGATAGCAGAGAAGAAATGTATTCAGACTTGCATGGCAGAGAGACAAAGGGACTGAGATAAAATGAAGAAATATTTAAGGTTAAAATTGCTGAGTCTTAAAAATTGTAATGATACTTACTTCAATTTTTCTTAAGACATTTCAATACACATTTCTCAAAGTAGCTATGTCAAAGCCAACCTGGGTCTATGTGAATCATGCTATGGGTAGATTTAAATGAAGTATTTAATTTCTGACAAAGTTGCATATGTTATCTATGAACTCTATAATGTTATTATGAATATAGACACTGGAAAGTGCATGTTGGTTTTACCTTTAACTTTTCTTAGTGTTTAAAATGCAATTTCATTTTCCCAAATGGATAAAACAGAAGAAGAAAATACATGTCTATTCTCAGTTGTTTAAATAATATTCTTATTTAACCTAAAGAAGGATTTATTGCTCACCTCTTCTCAAATGCTTCTAAAACCAGTCTGACCTCATTTTGGTACTTTACACTAGACTAATTTTATGTAAGAATGGTTTAAAGCTGCAATGTCTAATATGATGGCACTAGCCACCTGTGGCCATGTAAATTTATTTTGTAAATGTTTTTAGTTCTCCTAGTGAATTACTGAACTATGTAAATTTAAAGAAAAATAAAACGTTCAGCTCTTCAGCTACACCACCCACATAGCAGGTGCTCAATAGTCATCTGTGGTTAGTAACTACCAAGTTGGACTGTGCGGATATAGAACATTTCCTCCATAGAAGAAGTTCCACTGGACAAAATTGGTCTGAAATATCAATCTCTTAAAATTCAGCCCTAGAAATAGCAGACACTTAATTCTTCCTAAGATGTCGATTCTATCTATAATAGTGGGTGCTTCAGGGATACCAATATATGGGCATTTCAGTAGAATAAATTAAGTCAATCATTAACTGAAAGATGTGATTTTAACAATATCACATGAAGTCCTTGATCATTCATATTTACTTCTGAAAGTCTTTATTTCTGTGGAACTAATACCAATAAAATAGAATCTGAGTATTATTTATTTTAGCTCTTTTGCTACTCAAAGAGAAATAAGGTAAAGAAATAAAAGTTGAAATAGTTCATCTTTATCAGTTTGGGATTTTAAAAAAGAAAGACAAATTTTGAAAAAAAAATGTATCTTTCTCCATAAATTATAAGATGTTAGAAGTATCACACATGATGAACTATAACATTTATGAATTCTTCCCCCTTGCTATTCTTAAATGTATCTATAACCATGAAAACTTTGAAATTTACTCTTCTCAGATGAAACATTAAGGTATCTCAATAATGAGAACGGGCTCACATACTTGAGAGTTTAGATATATCTAGTTGCACAACACAGAGTTTAAGCTGTATTCACAGGGCAGTCCCAGGATGACAAAACTAGGTTAGGACTAGAGGTCACAGCACTACAAAGAAGGAAACAATATTTAATTTTGATGTGATGTACACTGACTAGTTCATTAAATAAGTAACATTTAACCATAGCTACTTTTGTAGACATTAGTTTTATCTGTTCTTCATAATTTCCTTTCTAATATTTCTAATATTGTACAGGACACGGAGGAGTTTTGACTGTTGGAACAAAAATCTATTTATGGTCCCCACCCAGGGTGTGGAAGCACAATTCATACTATACTCACAATACTGGTTCCAAGTCAATCTCTCATAATCAGGAATCTACTGCCAACCCACAGAGCATTAGATGGGGTGTGTATGGTAGGTGCATCACAAGAGAGACAATTGTAAGATACTCCCATTTGAAAACAGATAACTTCACAGATCTTTAGATGGAATAGAAAAAGGTAGAAAAGAAAATACTGAGAGTAAGGAAGAAAGGAAGATAGAAGAATAGGCCAGTCCTATGCTGATGGAGGGCAGGGAGGAAGTAGGTTTAAAATAATACAGCAAAAATAGAGAAAGTGATACCAAATTGTATTTATCTCTTTTGGTGATTAGTCTACTTATCACCAAAATTTTATTTATCTCTTTTGGTGACTAGTCTACTTCTCTGGACCTCTGAAAATGATCTATTTGGTTTAAATGGTATCCAAATTCTTTCTAGTTCCAAATTCCACAAGTTTCAGGTCTGTTATCCCCTGTGATAGTTGGCTGACTGTTGCTGTTAGCTAAGGAAATGCTATGGACGTGATTCTCTTTAAGAGAATGGGGCCTGGGCTCAGGAAAAAGACATGTATCAGGGTTTGAAAGAGACAGCTGTTTTCCCTTCCTATTAACTAAATGACCCTTCTTGCACATTGAAGAACAAACTGAAATTCAGCAATTTTTGTTTCTTCTAGTTTTTATATGAGTTCCATGAGCACTGGAACACATCTTAAAAAAAAAATTTAGAAGTAACATTGTAAGTAGTAGTAATTCTCAGACTAAACCTCTGAAAAACCATAATGGAAATCTGCAAGCTCCAAAATGATGGCAATTCTACTGTTAACTAGTTACATGATGTTGGTTAATTGTTAAATATGTATAAGACAAATAATAAGTTTAGACAACATGTGCTAGAAGACCTCTTTTAATTCAAAAATTACTGAAACTCATCAGTAACTGACAAATTTAAAGATCACAAAAATTGTACAGAGCATTTATTTTTAAAAGTTTTAAAATGCAAATATTTATAAAGGAAATGTATTCAATAAAATGTACATTAATGACATTCACTGTTTTGCTTGATTTTCACACTTAAAGGGTCCATGGAGCCTACTTTCCATGAGAATTAAATGATCAATGGGATTTATATGCTTTTCTACTTCTTTGTCTTTGCATACTAGCTAAATCTTATGTTACCAATCTGCACTCTTGTTTGCACAGTTAAGACAAATTTCTTCACTTTCAGAAAAAGATAGCACAGTATAAAACCAGCAAGTTACTCTAAATAACTACTAAGAATTATAGTTTTTGAATTCTAAACCTTAAATTTCTTTCAAATAATGTTTTTAATCTAAAGCAAATAATCATTGCTACTTGTAAGTTACCAAATAATGGGAAATTTATTTAAGGTGACGTATTTCCATAATAAACCATCATTTTTAGGGTTTGTTAATTTAACTTGGTTGTAAAATAGTCTGTGAGGGGAAAAATGGGTAGGTTCTTTGTGACAGCACGTGCTATTGAAAATTCTTCAAAAGCTAAATTTCAGTTTAGAAACTTTCCTGCATCAAACAATACAAAGCATATTTTATTTTAAAAAAGAAAGCTTTCCTTTGCTTTTGTATCACATAACAAATTTAAAATTTCTAAATCTGGAAATATGTATAATAACTAGTTATATTTTGAACAAATGAAACCCTACGGGGATTATGCATCATCTTTGCAGATGTAAAGCATATTTGGTCAAGTTGGTCTACTTGAGCTTTCCTTATACACAGGTGTAACACATCACCTGAGAAGATAATAGGATCACGGGCTACAACAGTCTAATATATTTTGTTACAGGTAATAAAAAGAAACCCCCTATTCAAAAATATATTAAAGACTACTATAGCATAATTTAACATATTAAATATATTTCTACTAATGTTTGATGTCTTTCCTGTTTAACTCTCAAATCAAAGTTCAAATTTAAAGAAAATCCTCAAAATTCACTAATACATTCTTAACCAAATATTAAGAAAAATAAGCTTTGAAACTAGATTACACATGAGAATTATGATATTAATATTCACATTTTAAAAAAAACACTACTCAACCTTTTTAATGTTAGAAATAGTCAACTAGGCTGAGATGTATCTTCACTGAAACTGTAACGATTTTATCTGTTTGAATCATTGGGGGCTTTCTTCCCCTGTATACACACAAAGAATAAAATTTCTTTACATAAATGTGTACATGAGACATAATGTCTCATAAGAAGGCCAGATTACATAGTTATTCATATACTAGCCGTTGTGCAACCCTAAATAGGCATGAAAGGGAAGATTTTTTTAAAGCTATAGGAAATATCCACTTTTTGCTGTCACAACTCCAAAAGTTAAATATTGAGATTATGTATAAAACAAATTTATAAATTTTTATTTCCTATCTTTGAAAGTTTTCAGATTGAGATTATATACAACCATTATGCAGTGTTGGCTAATTTTAAAAAAATGTATGTTACATATAAACATTCTATAATATCAATTTAGTCAATAATTCTGTCCATAATCTAAAATTCTTTGCTCATTTGCCATTTCTGAATAAAAAAAAAATTGCCTCTTTACCATAAGTAAAGCACAACTCAGTATGTTCTGCTTCAGATCTATGCTTAAAACTTAAGTAATGGGACAACAGACTTTTAGAAGAATAAAGGAAGGCTATGAATAAAAAATATACTGAAATAATAACTTTAAAGATGAATGTGAACTTCTCTTTGAACTGGAAAGTACCTTAAAGTGCCCTTTAATCAGCTATGTCCTTGGATTTGTCTAGGAGTCAAGGGCAGTTATAAAACTTTAATCTTAAAAATGTATAGATTTAGACTAAAAATTCTCTCCTATTGGTTTTTTCTTATATCTTTTTGTACAAAAGATAACTTCTATATGTCTAGAACACAATTTTATTATATTCAGTATATTGAATTTTGTGTGTGAATGTGGTGTTTTGAAACAGAACTTTGGAATAACAAGCATAACATTTATGAAGTTGCTTTTATGCTCCTCATACTAATAATATAATATGAATCACTTTACATTCATTACATAATTAATCTATTTTTGCCATGCCCATTTTACAGCTGGGGTAACTTAGACTTGGAAAGATGAAGACCAAGTAAAGAACACCCAGCTACTAAATGGAGTAACTAATTCAGACTTAGGCTATCTGACTCTATATCTACACACCTAAAGAGTACTTTACAAGTATAGTTTCAAAACTTTGTTATTAAGCAGATCCTAATCTCTTAGAATTATGCCCTAAATTTTGTTTTGTGAAGCTGGTGGCTAGGGAAGCACCTCACCATCACCATGTGTTTCGGCTCCTTGGGATTGCTGATCTTGAATAACTGCTCATTTTCATACACCAATCACATACTGAAGCCTACATGACAGATGGTGCTGTGGAAGGTTAAAAGAAGTAGAAAATATGTCTCCTGCCCTTGAGAAGCTTACAATCTAAAAATATACTAACCAAAATAGCTAGAAGTTCTACAGTGATTGGACCAGGTATATTTGGTAGGGATAACTTTGTGGAAGCAGAGTACATTGACTAGGATTTTGGTGGAAGGAAACATGGAAATTGACAGAGAAGAGACTAATTTGGGTTTAAAGGTTTGGCAGTGAAAATAAGACTTGTGGAATGATTTAATAACCCTTTTTTATTTCAAAACACAATTCCAAATTCAATTCAATTCTCTCTCAAACACACACAAAATTACTGACCTTCTACATTCATGGCTTCTCTGAGAACCTGAAGTTTCTTTTGTCTCTCTCGGATTCGTTCCAAGGCACTTGATATTGCTGAGGAGGTGGGCAATTCTCGAGTGTGATACATTGGATCCATTTTCTGAGGACCAAAGATATCCAAGGCTATACTTCCATCTGAGTATCTTGCCTCCTTTTTTCTAGGAGTGGTTGAAGTCCGCACTGTAACTGCCTCAGGGTGACAGCACAGGGATGTGCCAGGCTCTCCAGAAGAGAAGTCTCTGTCGGCTGTACAAAGCAAGTCCATGGATGAAGCCCAAATTTTCTTCTTAGGAAGCACGTCAATGCCAGGGATAACTTTTTTTTCTGGACCACTGGTTTTGAACTGGTAAGGGGAGCACATATTTTCAGATTCTCCATGCCCAGAATTATTATCGGATAAAATGTCCTTGAGATAATCTTCCTTATCTTGTGAGTCTCTGATAGACAGAAATCCCATAGATTTACTAAGCCCTTTGTTAAGAAAGGTCTGATGAGAGAATGGAGACTTGTGTATATCTAGTACATCAGAAGTAGAGCTTCTTCCTGGAATGATAAGAATCTATCATGTATGCACAGAATTTTTAGAAAATAAATTGGAATGTAACCCAATATTGACAATAACAGTGGAGGTAATTTCCTACAGTTTCCAAATGGACGATCAGAGATGAAATAGGATAATGGTAATGGTGATAATAAAAGATGGAAGAGATGCAATGTTTGCCTAGCTTTTCCTAATTCAATCTCGCTTAATAAAATCAATAATACATTGAACTTGCTTTTTGAGTGGTATTATTTTACATTCATCAAAAGTGATTTATTTGGTTTATAATAATAGGCAGACATTTCTGATACTATCTGGTTTACCCAAGAAATGATTTGGGGCAATAAAAGAATGCATAATGAACTACTTTAACTTCTAAAAGTATAACTCAAACATTTATCAGTAAAAAGCCCTAGTATTCTGGACCTTTAAATAAACATGTTTATAGAAGAAACAAAGAATTTGTGCAATATTCTGGGTGGAAGTAAGATTACAGCATTTGAATGGTTGGGCATGGTGGCTCATGCCTATAATCCTAGCACTCTGGGAGGCTGAGGTAGGTATATTGCTTGAGCTCAGGAGTTTGAGGCCAGCCTGAGCCAGAGTGAGAACCTGTCTCTACTAAAAATAGAAAAATTAGCCAGGCATGGTGGTGGGCGCCTGTAGTCCCAGCTACTTGGGAGGCTGAGATAAGAGAATTGCTTAAACCCAAGAGCTTGAGGTTGCTATGAGTTGTGACACCATGGCTCTCTACCCAGGACAACATAGTCAGACTGTCTCCAAAAAAAAAAAGGCTGTAGATTTTGGAATTCTTAAGTATCAAGGTTTTATTATATGCAGATTGAAATGCAGATTATTTGATTGTGTTTAAGTTGTATAAGAAATTTAACTTTTTCATAGCAGATCATGATGCACTAAAATAATTTTTTCCTCTTACAGATACTATATCAATACTTTTCAATTGTAACAAAGTAGAATGGCTTACCAGTTTTAACTACATCAAAGACTAATGAATAAGCAAGAATTACATCAGTAAGTGCTAATTAAATTCTCAAAGATACAGGGTCTAACAATTAAGTTTGAGAATTCATTCTAGAAAAAGTACTGAGTATCACTATGGTCACCTTTGGGTCACTATGAACCGATGCCAGTGCCTAGTCCACCATTGAAAGCAGTTTTGGAACTCTCTTTCTGGAATGCTATCAAAGCAGTCATCATAGAGACATGACAATTATGTTTGCAAACTTGCCACCTTGCACATATGCTGGTGGCACTATACAAGCAACTTTGTTTGGTTTCATAACCTCTGATATACCAACGTTATAACTGTCATGTCTCTATGATGACTGCTTTGATAGCATTCCAGAAAAGGAGTTCCAAAAGTACTTTCAAGGGTGGACTAGGCACTGACATCAGTTCATAGTGTCCCAAGAGGAATACTTCAAGCGTATATCAGAGGCTCACAGCTGTGTTCGTGAAGATATGTTGGTGGTGTCTTGCGAGTGGTGCTCATTATTGTTGTTGCATGTTTTTGTGTGCCATACGATGACAACTTTGATGGTCATTCCAGAAAAGAGTTCCAAAATTGCTTTGAAGGGTGGACCAGGCACTGGCCATCCATGCATACCTTCCCAAGGACAGTACTTTGAAGGTGACCATAGTGATATTCAGCAATGGGGTATGTAGTCTCTTTTCTAGGGTGAGTTTGCAAACTTAATTGTCAGACTTTATATCTTACTTCGTGGGATTATTTCCAATTCCTTTGCCATCCTCTATCCTCAATTATTGCTTGACTAGGCCATTGCAATGTCCTCCTAATAGGTCTCCCTCTTTCTTCTATTATCCGTATCCAATTATTCTCCAGTCAGCAGTCAAAATTATCTTTTTAAAATGTAAATGTCAAGATGCTACTACCTTGCTTAATAAGTGTTAATACAGCATACTATTGTACTTTTGATAAAATCTGAACCTCTTTGAATCTGCCACTTGAAGTTTTTAGTCTCATCTCTACTTCCCTCATTCTACCCAGGTAATAGGTTTTTCTCTTGAACTCTTTTATATATTAGGAACTTTGTATATAGTTTTCCTCTGTCCTGAATGATCTATCCTAGACATTTCTCATGAATAGTTCTTTTCATCCTATAGTTTTATTTTCAATATGATTTCCTCAAAGAAGTCTACCCTGACATAATTGTTTTTTTTTTTTTTTTGAGACAGAGCCTCAAGCTGTCACCCTGGATAGAGAGCTGTGGCATCACTGCTCACAGCAACCTCCAAATCCTAGGCTCAAGGGAGTCTCCTGCCTCCACCTCCCAAGTAGCTGGGACCACAAGCGCCCGCCACAATGCCCGGCCATTTTTTAGTTGCAGCCGTCATTGTTGTTTGGCGGGCCCGGGCTGGATTCGAATCCGCCAGCTCAGGTGCTCAGGTGTACGTGGCTGGTGCCTTAGCTGTTGAGCCACAGGCACCGAGCCACCCTGACATAATTGTAATATAAATAGAACACTTTCCAAATGTATCCCAAGTCTATTCCATTTGTAACAGGTAAATTGATCACTGTCTTTTAGGTCATTTAGTATTTACTTATAAGGCATGACTAGGTCATGTTTTCTTAAGAAAGCTATGTCTTCTCACTAGCCATATGAGACTAAAACTAATTGTTAATAAAGTGGCTCTTGATAACTACTGCTTTATAGATGCTGGGTTTTTATTGTTTTAGTGCAAAGTAATTACATATCAAAATATTTCAGTCCACGTTTATTAAAAGTCCAGGAGGTTATCATTTCAAAGATAAGATAAGTACAAAATTTTACTTACTATCTGTAAGATAGTACAAAATTAAAATAAAAGTACTTCATTTAAAAGGTTTCACTAATTTTCTATTCTCTTCCTACAACATATATCAATTTAAGTGTGGTTTAATTTCCTCTGCATGTTTAAAATCACATTATAATGCCAATGAAAACTCATGATAATAACTTATAAAAGATGATTTGAGTCATAATTAAGATGTCTTCTACCAACAGGACCAGGAAAGGGATGGCAAAATAGCGGAGCTGGAAAGGAAGAAAGCTGGGGAGAACAGTTAACACTCCTGAGGACACTGGGCAAAAAGTTGAGAAAGTGTGAAATAAAATTCAAAATGATACATATATACGTATCATACACACAGGCACACTTGTCAGAGATAGTCTAAAGTAAAATTTTAAGAGCTATAAACCACAAAAGCATCAAAGGGAGGAACTGAGTATGAACGAAGAAAGATAAAGCAAGTGGTCAAAAAGAGATACTTGGAACTAAATGGTTTCTCCAGTGACTCTTTTAGCCTACTATTGCTTTTGTTTGCTTTTGGAGGAAAAAGGAGACACAGATTTAGGTATGGTACATAAGTACGTTGTCGAGAGGTGGGTTTCAGCTGGTACAAACACACCATTCTTAAATCAAATATTCCTAACCGGCAGAAATCCCCCTGCATTTTGCCATGTTAATGATGCTCACTATCCTAAACTATATAACTGACTATGTAATTGCCTAATTAACACTTCATAGGTTGATGAGGTTCTTATCTTCTGCAAAAGAGGTTTCTTTATGTGAAATAAAGATATGATATTTTAAATAAAAATTCAGTTTTAACATTTACAAATCTCACTAAACAAAGAGATGATATAATACGGTTTTAGCATCACAGTTGTTTTTATGTTGCCAAAGCACTAGGGGGAATTTTTCACTAATCTAGGAATGCAAAATCAGAGTTCAAATACAGAATGTGGCCATGTAAGTTATGAGAAACATGAGGGACTCCTATTTATTAGATGCTTATATCTGCTACACCAACCAAGATCATGTACTGGTGTTAACTCTAGCATACTTAATAACTGTATTTCAGAGTAAATAAAAGTGCAACTTCTAGTATACTTAATAACTGTATTTCAGATTAAATAAAAGTGCAACTTCTTCAACTGTGTTCCAAATCTTTCTAAACCTGTGTCCAGGCTATTCTAATTATTTTACATAATACTCAATAAATAACACTGAAATCATTAACTGAGCTCATCTAATAGCAGTGCTCACTACCAATTTTGATCACAGGAATTAAACTAATGCTTTTTCTGAAAGCAATGCTACTAGAGCTACTGAATACACAGCTTGCTAAAAAACTGAATGGGGGCTACTGTTTCAGATAGAATATTCCTTGATAGTTCCTCCATACTGGAAGAAGAGTTCCACCATACTCAAAGAGCACACAGGACCTCGATTAGGACTGTTTGTCTCACTATATTAAAATTATCCACTATATTATATATGTCATCTCCCCCACTTGCTCCCCCTACCCCTACCTGGAGCAACAATATAAGGACTGTGTCTTACTTGTTTCTGTATTTCCAGTTCCTGACAAAATAGATTTCAAAAGAATGCTTGCAGAATGAATGATTTATTACACAGCATTTTGAACCTTTTAAAGCCAATCTTCGGTAGCATCATCTACCAGAATGATTACTGTCAACAGACCTGGGTTTTATCATTGGCTTTCTACTCAAACCATTAGTTTCTTAAGCCACTGAATTTCTAATTTTTCATTTTATTCTTTTGTTATTGTTATTGTTTTTTGAGACAGAGCCTCAAGTTATCGCCTGAAACAGAGCCTCAAGTTATCGCCCTCAGTAGAGTGCTGTGGCATCATAGCTCACAACAACCTCCAAGTCCTGGGCTCGAGCGATTCTCCTGCCTCAGCCTCCCAAGTAGCTGGGACTACAGGCACCTGCCACAACGCCTGGCTATTTTGGGGTTGCAGCTGTCATTGTTGTTTGGCAGCCCCGGGCTTGATTCGAACCTGCCAGCTCAGGTGTATGTGGCTGGCGCCTTAGCTGCTTGAGCCACAGGCACTGAGCCTCATTTTTCATTTTCTTTATCTACAAAAATGTGGATATAATTTATTATACCTTCTTAAAGATTATAGATAAATGGACTAACACATATGAACTATGATGAGCTCTTCTGAACAAAGGCAATATAAAATCCAAAATTTTGGCTCCCTTTTCTATTTCTGCTTTATTTATCTAAGCACATCATTTTCTACTGAGGGAGGATTTAAAAATTCTTTTTAAAGGACATAATAAAACCAGAGGTCAGAAGAGGTCCCATAAAAGTTTTATATTTATTCAGTAATAAAAAGCACCACAATGTTCAAATAGGATAAGTGGTGACTGTAAGTGGATTTTCCTCCTCTTGGGGAGACTTAGTGCAGGGAGAGTTTTCAGACATTAGATTACATACAATTATAAGCGTTCACATTTGAAATTAATTCCTAAACATTTCCTTTTAGAGAATATGTAGCTTGCTAAAAAACTAAATGGGGAACAAGAAATAATCTTTATTTGTACATAAAATATTTTTGTTTCCGTATTCCATGGAAAAGACTTCAAGAACATAAAAAGTCTTTGTAATAAAACACATAACATTTATTTTAAATTGAAAAAAAAAAACTTCCTTGAAAAGTACATTGTGTTTTAACTGTTTTTGTTATACATGATTAACATTTCCTAAATTGGACAGCATCATCCACCTCCCCTTACACGCAGACTCAAAAATTCATGGTATCTCTCAAAATGACATTTCAGTATTAAAAGAGGCTGCCCAATTCCCCATCTGTCCTCACAAAAGTGTTTCAATACCAAAATAGATAAATAAATAAATAAATAAAAAGGAAAGAAACATGATATCAATATATCCAAGTTCTGAAGCACCATCACACTGATCTGATAATGGTGTAAGTTTTCACCTTAAGCTTGGCAGGAAATGTTTGATTTCTTTCTGCTCACTGAAACCATTTTATCAGTATTAGTAGTATTAAGTAACAAAGTTGGAGGAGACAACCCACTAGTTTAGGCCTTAGTTTCTGTGATAGATATCAGAGATAAGATATAAGAAGAACGTTTTAAGGTCATTTACTCATACATGAAAACTTTTACTAAGTTTTAGTAGAGCAATTAAATCACTAGATATCAGGAGTCATCCCTAAATTTGCTTACTTCATCTAATTTTGTATCTCACTGCATATTTTGACATTTTCTTTAATAATGACTATGGCTGGGAGTCTAATGCTGTCACTAGGCTAGGATTTTAGGTTGACACACATTAAAGAGAATATTTTACTACTCAAGTAGTCTCACAGGGTTACTTGGCAGCAAGTCACCACTGACAGTCAAGAACTAGCACTGTCAAAGTATCCTAGAAGAATATTTCTTCTTTAAGAGATAATTTTTTACTCAATCTCAAATTTTTGAAATTAGTGTCTGTTACTGACTATAGCTGCTAATTACTTCTGCTTGGTAATGGCTATAATTAGTATATTTAATTCTGTTGATTGAAATGAAGCTTTAAAAGGTAAATCAAAAGGGTAACTGCGTAATACTATTGTGGAAAGCAATGGCCAAGGAGGTCTGAAAAATCCTTTCATTACTTGATCCAAACAAAGTTATTAATTCTCTTGAGTATAGATATAGGGGAGATTTTCTTCTCCAATAAAGATTTTATTCTCCAATACGACTATTATCAGATAAAATCAATGAACAGTCTATTTAAGGATTTAATTTCAATTAATTCTGTAGCGTCAATACTTCATTATCTGTATGAGGATAGTCTGTTAATCATAAGAATTCAGATAATGACCAATAGCAGTCAATACTTCATTATCTGTATGAGGATAGTCTGTTAATCATAAGAATTCTAAAGAACTATTAGATAATAATACTATATCTTTCTTAGTGTTATAAAAACAAAATCACAAATAAAAGACATTAAAATTTGGTTTAAAACTTTTAATGATTTTTTTATAAGAAAATGGCCCAATAATATGAACCCAAAGTGGTGAATTATAGTTTTTCTCTTTATTTTGCAATTAACTTAATGTCTAAAATAGGTTAAATAAGTAAGTCATAGGGTCACACATATATTAGTAAGTCTCACAACAGTGAGACTATTAAACAATTATAAATATATTACATTTCAAAATCTAGTATTTTTATAAAACTTTTTTTTACATGCAATCAACAGATATTCACTGGATACCTATGAAAACTAATGTACTTAATGTAGTAGAGGTTTTTCCTATCCCTAGCATCTACATGTCCAGAAAGCATAACTTTTCTAAATGTCATTTATTTAAAAATATATGTATAAATGTAAATGATAAGTAAATAATTTGCTATTTAATATATGTTGTAGAGTAGTATAGATTTAATTCAATCTCTAAAACTGCTAAATCAATGAATTCAATCTCTAAAATGGCAGAAGAGATTTTTTTTCTTTCTCTAGATCCATGATGGATTGATAACATTTACTGCATCAAGAAGTAACAAACAGCACTCTGGGAGGCTGAGGCAGGTAAATTATTTGAGCTCAGGAGTTCCAGAACAGTCTGAGGAAGAGTGAGACCCCATCTCTAAACACAGCCGGGTGTCGTGGCAGGCGCCTGTAGTCCCAGCTACTCAGGAGGTTGAGGCAAGAGGATCACTTGAGCCAAGAGACTGAGGTTGCTGTGAGCTATGACACCATGCCACTCTACCCAGTGAGACCAAGTGAGACTCTGTCTCAAAACAAAACCAAAACCAAAAAAAAAAAAACCCAAGTAATCAAACTGTAATTCTATAACATGGCCACTTAATGGTAGAAAGCGATGCTAGCAGGCAACTCCAGAAAGAGATTAAACAAAGAACAAAAAAGAAAAATAAGGAAGGAGAAGGAAGGGAGGTATGAAAGGAAGAAGGAAGGTGGAGGGAAAAAAACAGAGGGAGGAACAAAATAGGAAGAAGATAAAAAGAGAAATAATATCTTTTTTTTTTTTAAGCTTGTTTTGGTTACCCATATTTAAGGCCCCTTACAATTGGTAAGGCCCCTACATCAATTTGAGGATCAGCTTTTCCATTTCTACAAAATAAGACTATTGGAATTTTGAAAAGGATTGTGTTGCCTCTATAGATTATTTTGCGAAGTACTGATATCTTAATAATATTAGGTATTTCAACCCATAAACATAGCAATCTTTTAATTAATTAATTTATTTTGAGACAAAGTCTCACTTTGTTGCCCTCAGTAGATTGCCATGGCATCCATAATAGCTCACAGTAACCTCAAATTTTTGGGTTCAAGTGATACCCTTCCCTCAGCCTCCCAAATAGCTGGGACTACAGGTGCATGCCACAATGCCCTATTTTTAGAGATAGGGGTCTTACTCTGGCTCAGGCTGGTCTTGAACTCATGAGCTCAGGCGATTCACCCATGTCAGCCTCCCAGAGTGCTAGAATTACAGGCAGGAACCGCATTGCCCAGTCAAGAAATAATATCTTTTAAATCTAATGTTTCACTTACTAAAGTGTTCATTATGTCCCCTTGAAAAAGATGTTTTCAGCTCACTACTGACATCCATCTATAATTTTCTATTATTATTTAGTTTTAAAACAGAAGACATTTGATGGCTTAACAATTGGCTGCTCTTCTTAGCACCAAGGTTCACATTATTTCCTATCTCAAATCCTAGTACAGCATATAAAGGGAAACAGATTTTTATCTATAAAAAGAAAGTGTGTCTCCCTATATGGTGACACAAACATAGTAAGGAAGCATTTGCAAAAAAGGATAAAAATATTTTTTAAATTGCCATCAAGGCATTGTAAAAAGTTAAACAATGTGTGTTTTTTTGCCCTCATATAAACTAGTAGTAGTATTAGGAAAGAAACCTGATCTAACCAGAACAAAAAGTTATTAATATATTGATAATATGAAAGCTAAAATAACTCAGAAACCCTATTCACAGTAAGTAAAATGGGAGCACCAAACACTGACTTAACTAATTGTATCCTTATAAAACTACTCCTTAACAATTTTACTGCTTTTCTTTGACTCCTTAAGCAGCACACTTGTTTAGGACCCATTCTTTCCCATCAGGTATTAAAGTTCTGAATTCTAAAAACCATTTGGTTCAGATAACCAAGTGCCTATATTTAGTTTTCCCAATGAGAGTTTCTCATAGGTTTTGAGTCACACAGCTGTTATCTGATGGTCTGATAATTAAACATCTTAATTTTTAAATCTGTTTTACTAGACCATCTTGGATTAGAATATACATTATATTTAAGCAATTTTTACATTTACTTCTCCCTATCTCCCAAATCTAAAATAGTTCACTCACAAAATATTTTTGTTAAGTTTACATGATGATTCTCAATATTGCTTAATGAGAGAAGGAGAATAAAGATAATTAGCAAAATCAAAAGTTTATTTTATAAATAAGCCAAGCCTAAAACTTAATATGGAAAAATAAATTGTCATGTACATTTATTTAAATAATTACCATTTATTTCTTTAAAGTCAATTTAATAATTTTCATAGGATTCAATTACGTAATATTATTGGTAAACAACAAAACCACGATTCATCATTAGTTTTATTTACTAAGCATCATATGACCTAGTATTTGATAACTCCAAGTCATAAAATTAATCAGTCATGAAATTTAGTAGGTTGTCACTAGCATGTAGAAAAAGAAATAGAATAGAAAATATCAGACTACAGCAAGAATAATGTTGTTTTCTGAAACTTTTATTTTAGTTGTGCTTATGTTCACAAATATATGTATATATTTATTTGGTCATACTTGAAAACATTATAAAATACCATGATTAGAACAAACAAATGATATTACTGATATAACAATGATGAACAGAGAAATAATTTATTTTGGAAGAAGTCCTGACTATATTAATAATATTTTCTGTAAAACTTTAATGAAATTATTTACTAACGTAGATAGTTTTTATGTCTATTCCCTGCCTTTACTTTGTAGGCTTATGTTCTAATCATAGTCACAATTATCAGATTTCCAAGCCAGGTATGTATAGTTTTGTGAAGGAAACAATGGAATAAGATTAAAGCCTAGAAATTTCCTATCAACATACTCTTACCTGTTGGTAATCCTTTTCCTCTCAATCGGTCTCGAATAGCCTGGCTTCGATCAGGCCTTTGTTCACTGTTACTGGAAAGCTGATCCGTCTGTACACAGGTAATCAAAATCAAGTTTCACAAAAGAATCTCCCTTTTGTTTTCATGATAATTGTCTACAGAATGACACTAGTTACACAGTTTTTGGAGCATGTAACATTAAGAGACTCCATGTTATTGTTTTATGCAATAATTTTGTATTCCTTGCATAAGATTTATGTAGCCCAACACTAGCCAATTCATTTTCAGAAAATCAGAAGGCAAGAAACATAGCCGGGTATTGTAGTGGGCGCGCCTATAGTCCTATCTACTTGGGAGGCTTAGGCAAGAAAATCGCTTAATCTCAAGAGTTGGAGGTTACTGTGAGCTGTGACACCATAGCACTGTACCAAGGGCAACATAGTAAGACTCTGCCTCCATAAAAAAAAAGCAAGAAACAATTACCAAAGAGTAATTTGAGTAATTTGCTAGCTAGGAAACAAAAGCAAATTAAGCAAGTTAAAAAACATTAAATTTAAAGTTTTGGTTTTTTTTTTTTTGGCCAAATTGATAACTATTTTCATCTCTCAAGTTAAATTATAATTTAGAAACCACATTAATTCTAGTACAATGAAGTTTTCTCATTATAACTAAAGATTGAAGGATTTAAATTATTTTCAGAAATAATTTTCCAGGTTTTGGCTGTCAGAAATTACAGTTGAGAAATACTAAGTCTTAAAATGTACACCTTGGGGGTTGATAATTAAATTTAAATCAATGCTCTTTTGAATCCCATTTATAACAAAATGTTTAAGTAGTCTTAAACTATTATAATAACTTTAACTAAGGGTATTTGTTTAACATAAGCATGTTAAATTAGGTCAAACTATAGATCCCAATATAAAGGACAGAAAAGTTTGACAGAGTATTGATTTATTCAGATGACCAATCAGAGGAAAAATGATATAAATGCAAGGAGCTATAAATAGAAGGAGACAGAAAGGAGAAGAGAAATTACTTAAATCTGGGACCAAAAGAATGTATACATGTTGCTTATTTATATATATACATATACACACAAATATTTTTAATATTACTCCATTAGTGAAACTTGTTTGAATATGATTGATTAAAAAGCTACCTCTAAGACTTAAATAATGTTATCATTTAAATTGTAAAAATGATGCTAGGCCAGATTACACTATATTACCAGTGATTGAAAAAGATAGCGAACATTCTGCATCTTTGGGAGTCCCTGTATTAAAGCCAATATTGATAATAGCTACATCAAGTAATTCCTGTATATCAGGCATTGCCTTAAGTGCTTTAAACACTTTATATTATTTAATCCTCAAAACAACCTCATATGGAAGATATCCTCATACTACAAACAAAAGGAAAAATAGCAAACAAAGTCTAAGAACCATAAAACAGCTCATCAATACTGAAATAATTATTTTCACAACTGACATGTACTGTTATTCCTATTTTACAGATAAGTAAACTAGAGGTCAAAATATTTTAATATTAAATCAGTAGAAGAACAAGTAAGTTGGCCTGCTTTTACTTCACACTAATTTTAAGTGGGTAAGAATTATCATCATTTAGAATGAACCTCATACTAACTAAAATACTAACTCATTTGATCAGCTACTGGAGGCAACAACAGCTTTAAAGGAGCATGATGGCTAAAAGCATGGGCTTTGGGGTTAGTCAGAGAAAATCATACTCCAATTATGTCTCTGCCATTTACCCTACGTGTGGCTATGTACAAGTAATTTTTTTTTTTTTTTTTTTGTAGAGACAGAGTCTCACTTTATCGCCCTGGGTACAGTGCCGTGGCGTCACACTGCTCACAGCAACCTCCAGCTCTTGGGCTTAAGCGATTCTCTTGCCTCAGCCTCCCTAGTTGCTGGGACTACAGGCGCCCG